>PPOM03000367.1:118499-133181 GCA_003708925.3 Kazachstania martiniae
CATCCAAATCTTCACGGTAATAGTACTATTACTAATTCCAATAATGGCAATAGTAATAGTAATAATAGTTCCGGTACTAAATCCGATATTCGTCATATTAATTCCGATATTAATAATGATATTGGTTCTGATGGTTTTAATAATACCAGACCTGCCCTACGAAGACGTATTTCGATCTCAAATGGCCAGATTAGTCAATTGAATGATGATTTGGAAACAGTTGACAATTTATATAATACGCAGCCCCCACCAATGCCTAACCAGCATGCGCATACCAATAACAATGATGATAGTAGTGGATTTCTTGATACTTCACAACAGTTTCAGGATATCATTCCAACTCAAATTAATATCAATAATAATAAGAATAATAATAATGATAATAATAATAATAACGATTTCAGCAAAAATGAAAATAAAAGCATAAAGGACTTAAACTTCGATTGGAAAAGAAATAAATTACTAGAAAGAAATCGAATTGCTGCATCTAAATCCAGAAGAAGGAAAAAAGTCCAAGAACTAGAATTAAAAAATAAGTTTAATGAATTAATACTAGAAAATTCTTCGTTAAAACAAAGAATCATTAAATATGAAAAGATTCTTTCAAAATATAAATCAATCACAAATCTACATTTTGATCAAGATAATATCAATAATAATAGTAGTGACAATATCATTGATAGACAAGATGCAATTGAACATAATAAAATTTATGAGAAAATTAAATTCCTTGAGGAAATGTTAAAAATTGAATATTCAGTCGGTGAAGTCAATAAATACGGGACAATCATTACTATGGATGATGACGATCCAAGTATAAAATCAGAAAATAATTTACCATAATGCATCACATACACACAACAGAATATACATACAAAAAGCATACATACTTACATAATTTAATGATGAAATTCTTACTCGTTAAAAACTAGACATAAAAAATAAAGTATAAATTTAGAAGGTAAAAAATAATGGCGGCTAAGTAATTTATATCCAAGTCAACATAGAAGAAGAACAGTTTCCAAATGAATAAACCAACAACTTCTGATTGGATAGTAGTATGTATAGTTTGTTTAAATGGAAAAATTATCAACCCTTCACTAACTTTTTATTTTTTTAATTAGGGATTTGCATACATTAAGAATAGGAATCCAATACTTTGGTATAAATACCAACAATTAATTGTTCCTAAAGACGAATTACCTAATAACATTATAGATAGTATTCCTCTACAATATCTAATACTGTTTAAAACTAAAAATTCATACTTAAAAGATATGAATTCAATTTATAGGTATATTTTGTCTGTAAAACAGAAGATGTCACAATTTTTTGATACTTCAAATTTAACAATTTTACAACAATGGAATAGGATGACATACGGAATTACTAAAGAGAGTTTAATTGCTTGGTATTTTAAAAAATACCTTTTAACTTTGTTCATTTTATCAAATTGTAATGTTAAGCTTATTCCAATTTCACAATTTTTAACAGTTTTAGATTGTTTCAAATTTAGTATTTTAACATGTTGCTGTTTCCACCTTCATGAGGAAAATAGTTATTTTGAGCATTTTCTTTTAAACAGGATGACATTTGATTTAGTTAAATCAATTTTATCCCAAAAAGATTACATTATTAGCACAGATATGCAATTACTTAGAAGTGTTGATAGTAACATAATTAGTAGACGAATTGATATTAATTCTTTTAATGATTTGCACTTCGAATTAGTAGCAAATATTATAAATGTTAAGATTCGAATGTCTTCTAAGGATGACGAAAGTGAATTGCAATCTGTTCTTAAAATTATCCAACAATTGCAACATCAATTAGAAGGTTTAGTTATGTTATATAGAGAGCTAAAATTGACACATAAACCACCTAAAGAGGGGAATAATGCATATCTACAAATAACCAGAAGAAGGAGGTCCAACCTAGCGACGAAATATTATAATGAGCTATCGAAATCAATTCTGAAAAAAAGAACACGGAATAAGAACCTTTATTTGATTAGAAAATTGATTATCGCGTACTTTAATATATTTCAATCTTTAGATTGGAACCTTATAGACAAAAGATCAGTTCCTTTTACGAGGGAACGAGAATTGATTTGGAAGAATAAAATTTCAATACAGGCTATACTACTATTGACTAATGATTTGAATATTGTAGCAAAATTTCAATTGATAGATTGGGGTGATTTTCGAGAATAGGTAAACATCAGGATATCGTTCTTACTCCTTGACACTTAGGATCCATTCAATCGTTCCTAAACGATATAGCCGGTTACTGCACCGTCATTAAAAGTTGGAAAAAAAGGTATAAATAAGGTAATACTGGAATAAATTGAGTTTACAAGTGACACTCTCCTAAAAAAAAAAAAGAAAAAGAAAAAGAAAAAGAGTTTGAATCATAGAAAATGCTAACATTGACTGAAGTAGTTGAATACACCCAAAAAACCTTACAATCGTTACCTCCAGGTTATTTGCCAAAATGGTTATTGTTCATATCAATTGTTTCGATCTTTAATTCCGTTCAAACCTATATCTCAGGCTTAAAATTAACCAGAAAGGTATATGCCAATAAACCAAACGAAACAACATCATTGAGTGCCAGAACATTTGGTACCTGGACATTTGTGTCCTGTATCATTAGACTATATGGTGCTTTTTATTTAACAGAACCTCATATTTATGAATTAACAATGATTTCATATTTGATAGCTCTCGTCCATTTCGGTTCTGAATTGTTAATATTCAGAACTTGTAAATTTAACTCAGGTTTTATGGGCCCATTAATAGTCTCAACCACTTCCTTAGTTTGGATGCATAGTCAGAGGGAATTTTATACTGGTTTATTATAGATACTGTTAATACCGCTATTTAACAAATGTAAGTATATAAAGTTCAAAGAAATAAGGAAAATATATTATATTTAAAACCCAGATGTAGTTTCAAAAAGATTGACGTGTGGTAAATCTACTATTCTATCGGGTTTGTAAGCACTCAGTGATCTATCGGTTAATTCATCTATTTCTTCTTGACTTAACGTGCTACTATAAGTATCAGATTTGAATCCAATACTCGACACACCACTCATCAGTAACTCAGATAATTCCTCAACTAATTCCTTGTTGGTTGTCTTTGGGTTGCTACCAATGCTTTGCTTTAAGAACGAACGTTCATTAAATGCTAACTTCTTTAATGTATTGAAACGGCCCATTTGAATCACTAGTTGTTCTAATCTTCGTTTATTTGCTGCTCTCGTTAATATAACGTGTTCAATTGTATTATCACAGCATAGTCTGTAAACTATAACAGGCTTTTCTTGTCCAATTCTATAACAACGATCCATAGCTTGTAAATCAACTTGAGGGTTCCAATCACTGTCGAACAAGACGACGGTATCTGCTGCAGTTAAGTTGATACCTAAACCAGCAGCCCGCGTGGATAATAAGAATACATTGTGATCATCCTTCGGTTGGTTAAAAGTCTGAATCTGAGATTTACGAATTTCATTATCAACAGAACCATCAATTCTAAAACACTTTAAGGAATTCAATTCACACCAATCTTCTAACAAATCTAGCATATCGACAAATTGAGAAAAAATCAAAACCTTATGCTTCTTTTTTAAGATTGGTATGATCAAGTTTTGAAGCGTTTGTAACTTCCCTGACGTCGCCAAAAGAAGCTCCAGAGTTAAATCTTCGGGGTGTAAGAATGGGAAATAAAACAAGTAAGTTGAATCTACGATTTGTCTCAACTGCATCATCAGATTTTGCAATCTTTTATTTGTTATCTCTGCATGTAGATGCTTCAAATATAATGTGTCCATTTTTTGAATAGTCTCGCTTTCTTTGTATCTTGCAATTTTTTCCTCGAGCGTAATATCGTTTAAGTCACTTGATTTATAGTCGATAAACTCTCTAATTGATTTATTTGAAACATGGCCAATATGTTCTGTATTCATGGTAAAAAATTGTTTGATTGCTTCTTTAAATATCGTCATTTTGAGTTTACTCTCCAATGTATTTTTATAATACTTCTTCTGTATTGGTGTTAACGGACAATTTATAATATATTCTCGTTTCGGTGGTAGAATGTCAGCAAGTACTGTTTTTTTTAATCTTCTTAATAAAAATGGCTTTAAAATGGTATGCAAATTTGTTATCAAGTTTTTTTCCAATTCATCATTAATGACTTTGTTCAGTTTTCTTGAATTACTTTGTAGATCTATATCTTTAAAATCGAACCATTTATTAAAAATTTCAAAATCAGAAAACACATCTGGCATAATAAAATTTAGTAGAGACCATAATTCGGCAAGGTTATTTTGTAATGGTGTACCAGTCAAAAGTAACCTATTTGAAGTGTCGATACGTTTTAATTCACGGATAAGCTTACTGTTGACGTTTTTTAAACGATGGCCTTCATCAACGACTAAGAATTTCCAATGCTTTGACATAATATAGTCTGCATCTCTCATGATAATCTCGTATGATGTAATGATAACCCCTGTTCCTGTAGTTTTCTTGAAGAATCTGCGTAACAATTTTGAACGCTCATTAAAACCACCATGATGGTAATATTTAAGTACAGGAATATCAGGAGCAAACCTTGCAAATTCGTTTATCCAATTATCCACAGTACTCAATGGTGCAGCAATTAAAAATGGACCTTTCGTGTCCATTTCATAAATGAATGCCAATAATGCAATTGTTTGAATGGTCTTACCAAGACCCATGTCATCTGCCAGGATACCATTAAGACCATTTTCATATAAGGTAATCAACCAGTTCAATCCTTCCAATTGGTATGGCTTAAGGACACAGTTTTTTAAAAGAGAGGGTTGCTCTTGCGTAACGTCAGGCTCTGTTTGTTTTTCATCTGCTTCAGTTTCTGAACAACCAGATTTCTTTGAGAAGAAATCCAATATCGATCTCTTTGGCTTTTTCTGTTTCTTTTTTTCTGGCTCCTCTATTTTTTCCTTCTTATTAATAGAAGGGCCGGTGCTAGTATTCTGTTCTTCAGCTTTCTCTGCTGTCCTTTTGAGTAAAGTATCAGCAATAATACTGGAATAAATCTGGCTTTGGTTAACAAAATCATTCAGTTTTTTCAATTTTAATGAGACTGTTTTACTATCAGCTTCATTTATGTCATCCGAGTCGGAGTTTGCTTCCACTTCGCTATCGTTTAATCTTGATTTATCAATTAGTTTGGATAAGTTCTCATCGTCTTTGTCAAAAAGCCCATCATCAGAATCAAGTTCAACATCGGAGTTAGAACTTATGTTATCTTGCAACCAGATTGGAGCCTCATCAACCTCCAATGTTAGGGTAGGAGATTGGTCGTCTTCATCATCGGATGGAATAATGTCTGCTCTTAAATCGGATTCATTTTTCTCTTTATAGTCAATAACTTTCTCGACTCTTGAACGGCTTGATCTTGTGACTCTATACCTGGTCATTTATTCTCAGTTTCTTGTCGACTTTTGTTTATTTATCAGAGGTGTGGGAAATATGTTTACAGTTCTTAGAATGCATAGCTGTCACCTCATCGTCTTTGGTGTTCCTCACGAGAAACGTCAATTTGAAGCATTCAGAACTTCGTGTTTTATCACGTGATATATTGTTTTCCGGGTGATGTTTTTGGGAAGAAATTTCCAAAAAAAAAAATATGGAAAATTTCATCAACAAACAAGATTCTGAAAGCCAATTGAATGAACAATAATCGCAGCTTTACAAATATTTTGAACTTATTTATTAAGCATTAGACTATCTTTTTTTTGGTTTAAATAGCTTCTGATTGATTGTACATAGATTGAGGTTGAGGGAACGTTGAGAAATGAGTACCGAACTAGAAAATAAACCTTTAGAGGAAGCAAAGGGCCAGGATTCTGCCACCAGTGCGTCTGATACCCCACCATTATTACCTCATTTACAGCAGGCGGGGCAAAGTAGCTTAGCAAGTCAAGCTGGAAGCAATGTAAATTATGAAGAAGAGGCTCAGAAGCTGGAAGATAAAGCTCTAAGATTTTTGGCTAAACAGACACATCCTGTAATTGTTCCATCATTTGCCTCATGGTTTGATATTTCTGGAATTCATGAAATTGAGAGAAGATCGATACCAGATTTCTTCAATGAATCATCGAGATTTAAAACGGCTAAAGCCTATAAAGATGCAAGAAATTTTATGATTAATACTTATAGATTATCCCCATACGAATATTTGACTATTACTGCGGCAAGAAGAAATTTAGCTATGGATGTTGCATCTATTGTTAAAATACATGCATTCTTGGAAAATTGGGGTCTAATTAATTACCAAATTGATCCAAGGTCAAAGCCATCTTTAATAGGGCCAAGTTTTACTGGCCATTTCCAAATGATTTTGGACACACCACAAGGCCTGAAACCTTTTATTCCAGCAAAGATAATTAAACCAAATGAAAATGAAGAAGTAAAAGAAGGAACTACAGATAACAGTAATAATGAGGATAATGAAACAAAGGTAAAATTTGAAGAACCAAAAGATTTTCCGATCAATTTGTCATTGAGAAAAAACATATTTGAGTCTACACATGACTTTAATGCTTTACAGTCACAGGACAAAACTTCTAGACAAATTCAGAAAACTTATGTCTGTCATACCTGTGGTAACGATACGGTTATGATTCGTTATCATAATTTACGTGCTAGAGATGCCAATCTATGTTCTAGATGTTTCCAAGAAGGTCATTTCGGTGCTAATTTTCAAGCATCTGATTTTATTAAATTGGAAAATAACAGTCAATTTAATAAAAGGCAATGGTCAGACCAAGAACTATTATTATTATTGGAAGGCATTGAAATGTACGAAGACCAATGGGAAAAGATTGTTGATCATGTTGGTGGTAACAAAAGCTTAGAAGACTGTGTGGAGAAGTTTTTAACTTTGCCAATTGAGGATAATTATATAAATGACGTTATCGGTAAGGAAAAATTAAAGAAAAATGTTAATGCTAACGATTCTATAAGCACTGTTAATGCTGTTGATATGGCAATTAAAGCATTATTAGATGGCCTACATAAAGAGGCTCTTGAAGAGGCAATTCCTGAATCAGCCAGAAAAATTTCAGAAAAATATATCAAAGAAACACAAAGCATTGTTCAAGAATTAGTTAGTTTGACATTAAAAAAGGTGGATGAGAAGTTCGAAAAATTAGACCTATTAGAAAGTACTTTAGAAACCGAGAAAGCTAAGTACATTACAGAATGCGAAAAATTATTAACTGATAGGATTTCTTTAAGTACGCAAATCTCAGAAATAAATACAGAGTTGGCATCCCTAAATATATCCAAGAAGTTAGTTTTAGCCTCCGATCAAGTAGATGCTGGTATCGAATTGGTTGAAGAAGATGAGAAGGCGGAGAAGGAAAACAAAGTTGACTTACAAAAGAAGACCGATTTAGAAATTGAAGCTATATCAATTAAAGAACCACAAGCATATAAGGCTTGGTCATTGTAATATAACCCGAATACACGTATATATATATATATATATAGTACACCTATAAATGCAACACTATCAATTAATAAATCCTTAGCCCCTCATAGTAAAATTATTTACGCGAGGTCTGACGCGTAATTTCTGAAATATATATCATTTCGTTTGATATTTAGTAAACAAGAATTCAACAAAACATTTCATTAAACCATAAAAAGAATAGCATTAGTGACTGAGAACCAGAAAAGAGACTACTAAATCCTGAATATTAGAATATGTCGGATGTACGTCGTTCAGGAAGATCCAGAAGTAAACCAGAGAAATTGAGAAATGATTCTTCCGATATTGAATCAAGTGTTCAAGATATTGAAACAGATGGAAGAACAGTAGTTTATGAAGTTAGCGATAATGACGAAGATGTTGAAGATTTAGAAGAATTGAATTCAAGTTCTTCTAGTGGTGAAGAAGATGATTTTGAAGATGAAGATTATATAGATCCAACTGTCTCAAGAAAGCGTAGTAAACGTCAAACTTTAAATAAAACAAGGCGGGGAAAGAATAAAAGAGTTAAAAGAAATCATAATTCGATATCTATTTCCAATTCAAAAAAGGATCAGGAAAATTATCTGGAGTTAGTTAAAGATTTCAAACCTACTGAATTATTTGACATTTTATCTACTTCTGATGATATTTCCATTGAGGAACTTTTGAGAGATTGGTTGGAAACTTACACTGAAAATAGAGACACATTCTTACAACAATTTATCAATTTATTATTGAATTGTTGTGGTGCTGTAACACGCGTCGAAAATCATGATGTGCATAGTAATGAATCATCTAATGATACCATTAGTGAAATTCAACTGACTTTTCAAAACCAAAAAATTCATGAGTTCTATCTGTTAATCAGCAAAACAAATAAGAGAAATGCTACATATAAACCGCTATATAGCAACTTTTCAGAACTGATGACTAAGTTCCTAGAAGTTGCAAATGATTTACAACTGCTTTATAATGAGTCAGATGATGACACTTCAGAAATTGTTATGGGTCCACTAGTGTTAGACCTATTAACTTGGTTGTCATCATTCTCAATTTGTAAAGTCAGATGCTTTAGATATGTTTCCACGTTGACATTATATTTATTTCAAGATTTTTTATCTCAGCATGCCGTTGATTTAGAAAAGAACAGATTAGCAAAACTTTCAAAACAATTAGCATTAGAAGAAAAGAAAAAGAGGCCAAATAAGAAAACCATTGAAAAATTAACGGCTGATATCACTGAGGTTCAGGGAAGTAAAACAGTAACGGAAAATATCATAGATAATATAGTCAAATTATGCTTTGTGCATAGATTTAAAGATGTAGACGAAAGCATTAGAGCAGAATCAATGCTGCATTTATCAATATGGGTAACTAATCACCCAGAGTATTTTCTGAAGGTTACTTTTTTAAAATATTTTGGTTGGTTACTAAGTGACACTTCTAGCTCCGTTCGAGGTCAGGTTTTAAAAATTTTACCGGATATTATCACTTCACGTCATGTCTCTAAAGCTGATAATTCTGCAGTCAGGCAATTTTTTGAAAGATTTAAACAGAGAATTCTTGATATAGCTCTAAAGGACATCGATTTAGAGGTTAGGTTATATTCTATTCACATTCTTATTGAGGTGGCCGTTTTAGGTTATTTAGAAAACTCCGAAATACTCGCTATTTCGAGTTTAATTTTTGACGATAATGAAGTTAAAGTGTCCTCACATAGCAAAACATCTAGATTTTTGGCTGCAGTAGCTAAATTTTTAGCTCGTGTGACTAATGATGCCTGTGATGAGTTTGTAAAAGCTAATGATTTTAATAATGACATCAGTCCTGTGGAAACATCATCAATCATCAGGATCGGAACTTTTGTAAGATTTTTGAGCAATTCTTTACTTTACTATTTACATGATTCTCCTGAAATTGAGGCAAGCACAAAAGTTCACATCTTGTATCAGGCTGCTGAGTTCTTATTCCCTTATTTTGGTTCTCAAATAGATAATATCTGTAAACTTCTGACAGATGATGATGTTTTCGAAGAAGTATTCAAACTACTCGCAGCTATTGAAAAAGAAGATAAGGAAAATGGTGATGATGATCAAGATGACTCGATTAATACATTGCCTCTTCTTCCAACTAATGATGAAAATATTATACTATACGTAACTGTTCTGAATGGTTTGTGTAATGGTGGAATAGGTATGAAGGGACAATCTAAAGTTAGAGTGGTTGAAGGTACTTTACCGCACTTAGAAAATTTAGTAAAAAATTTACCCATTCAATCAATTGATATCCTTTCTCCTGTTTTAGACATATTCAATTTGTTCAACTTTGAGGATTGGTTGCACGCTGGTGTAGAAAAAAGTATTAGTGTAATTAGCAAAATTATTATCAAATCGTTCAATGAGACTAGTTTGCTTTCTGTGGAGTTTTCTAATCCTGCTTATACAACTTTTTCAGCAACTTTCCGACACTTGAAAGAGTTCAATCTGAAGGATATTGACGAAATGTGTATTAACCAAGTATCTGAACTCAAAATTATGCTAGAAAAGTTTTTAGACGAAAAAAAGGAATTGCTCGAAGGAAGTACATGTGACCTAGAAGAGTATTTTGGAACAGCTTTCTCCCTGTATGTCAATAAACTGGTTACTCTAGGTAAGGAATATTCGGTCGAGTTCGATCAAAACCTTTTAATTTTGTTTCTTAAATATTTTGTTGGTTATATTCCAAAACAAGTGGGCACTGTAAATGAAGAGCTCACCAGAAGAATTAACTTTAAATTACCGGTTTTATTAGTAACCTGGCAATTACAGAAATGGGCCGAAATATTAAAGAAATCGCATGAAAGAAGATTTGTTTCGAGTTCAGAAGAATCCATAGAAACGCTAAAATATATTGGTATAGTGTTTGATCAGTTAATGAGAACTATGGTTGAATTGGATGGAGAGACAGCGGATACTTTAGGTAATTCGCTTTTTTTGCAATGGGCGGCATCGACAGCTGCGATCGATATTATCGTTGCATTGAAGTGTTTTGAATTTCAGCTTCCAGAAGAAGCAATTAGTTGGAGGGAATCATTTTCCAAGAGATTCCCCGAATATATTCATACTGCCGGTTCAAATGTTCTTCTGCAAGTGTTTTTGTATCTAGAAACTTTAGCCGCCAAGGAGATTGGTGTTGAATTGGACAGAGACTCTGAAGAGGATGTTAATTGGAGCGATATCGTTGAAAATAATTATATCAAAGATTGTCAAAAGGAGTTGGTCGTTTACACTATCAAGCTGAAGGGATTGATTAGGTTAGGCCTACTCCATGGAAAAGTTGTTTCCAGAATATCTCTAAACAGTGATAAATTTGGTCCTGTCTTTCTGTCCGTCATTGATGATACTATCTTTGACAAGAGGGGCATAACTGAGACCAAGACTAATTCTATTACACATTCTGACCATAATAATGAGATACATAAAGTTTCTCCAGAAATAGCAGCCCCGCATGACACCAACGATAAATTGGATGTCATTGAGGAACAATCGATTGAAGTATCAGAAAGTAATGGTATTGTGACATCCGCCAATGTTGCCGTGGAAAGTTCAGAACTATAATTAATTATCATAACGTGAGTTTATCTTAATTACATAGCTATACTAATTCTAAGTTAATTTTAATATATCAAACTATTAGAATATGTAAATCAGTTTTCATTTGCATCTATATTGTTGAAATCTTTATTCCAACTTTGTGGCAGTGTAGGATCAGAACCATTTTCCCCTCTGAGACTGTTTTCATTGATTTGAATATCACCTACTTCGTATGAGCGAGGATTATCTTCAATCTTTGTAGAAGTGCGTATAGATCCTTGAAATAAGCTTCTTCTACACTTCTCCTTTTTAATACTATGGCAGAGCTCTTCAATATCATCCTTATCCAGTGTCAATACAGTATGGTTTTTTCGTAACATTGGTATGTTATTCGATTATATTATCGATATTATTAATTAACTAAAACAGGTCAAGTGAATATTTCTTTCCAAGTTAATATTTTGTTTATATTACTCTTTTTATAATTCCACTAATTCATAGAACCATACAAATCATGTATTATTTTTTTGGTTTAAACGCCAAATATTAGTAGTAAAAGTAAAAAAATTAATGTCACTGAGAAAACTAGGAATAAAAATAAAGTAAAGAATTCAGGAGTTAATACCAATGAAATTGTGACAACTTATTCAATTTTTTTTTACAAATGATTAAGTGTTGGAAATAATAATAGAGACATATTAGATATTATATTATTATAAACCATAAGGAAATACGAACGCTAGTGACACGAACTGGTTATCGTGTGGTAAGAGACACGAAATGACAGATGAGATGACACCAATTGCACCGTGGTTCTTTCCTTACTGAGTAATATTAATGTCAACGTCGACACGAATTATCTATGACCAACATCTAAGGAACTATCTAAACAAAAGGTATAAATAGAGGAATAATTAACAGATTGAATCTCTTATTATTCCAGTAATTATAAGATTATTTACTTTGTAGCTTATTCTTAACTCGTCAGAGACTTTAATACTATATTTAGATATTACTAATTGAAACCCTTTTGTACAACCAACATTTATATCTATGAGTTCAGAAATAAACTACAATAATAAGAATCACTCTCGTCATTAAGTTCAATTAATAAACCATTAGTCAAGATTAATTCATTACTGCTAATAATTGATGTACTTTTTAATAATCTGTTTATTCCAACAAAAGTAATATCTAACATCTCTATATCATTATTTCCACTAAAATTTCCGCCAGTGTTGATAATTAATCAATTAGTAGCTAATATTAATCAAATGTATGAGTAGTATCTTCTTAAACTATATCAGAGAGGTAATAAAATACAAGCCGATTGATTATATAAAATACAACAATAGAATAGTAAGTTCAGGTATTAATTATAAAGGTAATGTGACAACGCATTCCTTTTATATATCAATGCCAGTAAACGTCAATTAATAGATCTTTACCCTAGTAAAACTTAATAAAAAAACTAGGTTATTGTGCATCCATTTTGATAGGTAACATAATATTCACTATGTTACTTATGACTCATATTAATGTGTCACACATCTGGTGTAATAACAAATTATATTTTTCAATGTTTGTCACTATGTAGTCTATTTCAACATCTCTTACACATTTTAAGAAGATACTGCTTATACTCTTAGTTAATATTAACAACTCATTTATTAATTATCGACAGATTCCTTTAACTTTGCCCAAATACTCTTTTGTCACTTTCAGTTATCTTTCTTTTAAAAGATATTCTTCAAGTAATTCTTCGAATTAAGTCAAATCAACAATATTTTGCCTTGTTGGCGCAATCGGTAGCGCGTATGACTCTTAATCATAAGGTTAGGGGTTCGAGCCCCCTACAGGGCTAATATTTTTTTGGCTTTAATTATCCAAATTGACTTCCTGGTGTAAATAATAATGTAATTATTGTATTTTTTTATTTTTTGATGAGTGATGTATGTATACTTACATAATTATTATGACAAATGTGCTGTTCTTTTTGAAAAAGATGGCCCTAAAATCATTCTATATATTGAGGATCCTATTCTCTTTCCATGTAAAACTACACCTCTAAACGCGGGCTTAAAAGCCAAGAGAAGACAAACCCATAGCATATTTTGTAAAAAAGGCATCAATATAACATCTCGAAATATAACCTTACATATAGATGTCTTACTTGGTTGCGTCTCTTTTCTTTTAACAGCCTCTTTCTGTAATGAATTCCGAAATGTATAAGCAAATCTAGTATCTGGGATATATAAAGGTTTATTAGCTGTTGGAATTTGCATAGTTTTGGTGTCGTTATTAAATTAGATGAAGTTATACAAGTGCTTAACTTATCGTACTAGTAGGGAAGCTGGGAACTTTTTAAAGTAAATGTGGCTGGAACTTTTTGTTTATTAAAATTTTGATGTTACCTATTCCAAATTTTAACAAAAACACTAGTATTAAAGTTTAATGAAAATTACTAAACTAGTGATAGAACCTCTTTATGTCCTCTTTTAACTACAAGGTGCTATGCTATATTAATTCTAAATAGAGTAGTTGCTATCACTTTTGAATTGTATCGTCTGGCTGTCGCATTCCACGATACTGTAGGAGCGAAATCTGAAAATTTTCTTATGAAATGCTAAAAGCTTAGCATATTCCTCACTAGATAGTATTGCTCATCGCTTGATTAAAACAATGAAATTGGAAGTATCAAGATCCATCCACAATGACAAAAATAAGTACAGATGATGATGATTATATGAGACAGATGGAAATACAAAGAAAGGCTTTTGAGAGCCAGTTCGGGTCACTGGAATCTATGGGTTACGAAGATAAATCCAAAGTAATTTCAAAGGGGAGTAATTCAGAGGACGAACATACTACAGATATCTATAACGACGAGGATTATATATCTGAGTCTAGTGAAGGTGATTCTAGTAGTTCTGATAATGATAAACCTCAGGAAATAGAGAATACTTTACCAAATAAGTCAACTTTCCGTCAACCAAAAGTTATCAAATTTAATGAGACAAATGCAACTTACGTTGCCCCATCAAAAGAAGAACAAAAAATGCTTAGAAGTGGGAAAACTCTGTCATCTGTTGATAAAAGAAAGGCATTGTTGGAAGAAAAGAATAGCAAGAAGCACAAAACTACACCAGAAGAAGAAAAGGTTGAGGCTGAAAATCTACAAAATGATGTTGAATTACAGCAGTTTCTACAGGAATCGCATTTGTTAAGCGCTTTCAATAGTACGAGTACCTCCAGTAGCGGAGTATCCTTAACTTTGGAATCTATGGGTAGCTCCAATAGTGAATCTATTGCATATCAAGATGATGAAGTTTCAGGCAAAGCTAGACTTCGTACATTAGAGATGAGGTTAAACCGTATTTCAAAGGTCAATGGACATGAGAAAAAAATAAATAAATTAGAAAAAGTTCCCATGCATATCAGAAAAGGTATGGTTGATAAACATGTCCAAAGAATCAGAAAATATGAAAAGGATGCTGCCGAAGGTGGTATTATTCTATCAAAGGTCAAAAAAGGACAATTCAGAAAGATCGAGTCTACTTATAAGAAGGATATTGAAAGAC
>PPOM03000367.1:139127-150829 GCA_003708925.3 Kazachstania martiniae
CTAGGCTGAGGACTCTCTTCAATTCACACATACTCTGTCTACGCAGTAAATTTAATATTATTGAATATTCAATTAAAAGTGCTATAAAGTTATTACTTGCTTAATATATAGTTTAAGAAAGGGTCAAGAAACCACATAATCAATAAGCAATGGGTATGTAAGCACCAGGAATGAACTAGACTAAATAAAATATCCCGTAAACTTTGTTATAATGCATCTTCAAAGAATGATATCGAATGAAACCGAAATAAGCAATTATTATACTAAAGATGATATATTTTCAATGATGAAAGCTCACAATAGTGATAAAGTATAGAAATGGTTTTTTTGGATGGATCAAAGGACGAGAAGACGGTGTAATATTTTATAATCTACAATATAACACGAAATTATAATACTAACAAATAATTATTATGTTGATTTAATGTTAACATTTTAACTTTTATGAACAGGTAGAGTTATTCGTAACCAAAGAAAAGGTGCTGGTTCTATCTTCACTTCTCACACCAGATTAAGACAAGGTGCTGCTAAGTTAAGAACCTTAGATTACGCTGAACGTCACGGTTACATTCGTGGTGTTGTCAAGCAAATTATCCACGATGCTGGTAGAGGTGCTCCATTAGCTAAGGTTGTCTTCCGTGACCCATACAAGTACAAGTTACGTGAAGAAATCTTCATTGCTAACGAAGGTGTCCACACTGGTCAATTTATTTACGCTGGTAAGAAGGCTTCTTTAGCTGTTGGTAACGTTTTACCATTAGGTTCCGTTCCAGAAGGTACTATTGTCTCTAATGTCGAAGAAAGACCAGGTGACAGAGGTGCTTTAGCTAGAGCTTCTGGTAACTACGTTATCATCATTGGTCACAACCCAGATGAAAACAAGACCAGAGTCAGATTACCTTCCGGTGCTAAGAAGGTTATCTCTTCTGATGCTAGAGGTGTTATCGGTGTTATTGCCGGTGGTGGTAGAGTTGACAAGCCATTATTAAAGGCTGGTCGTGCTTTCCACAAGTACAGATTAAAGAGAAACTCTTGGCCAAAGACTCGTGGTGTTGCCATGAATCCAGTTGATCACCCTCACGGTGGTGGTAACCATCAACATATTGGTAAGGCTTCTACCATCTCTAGAGGTGCTGTTGCTGGTCAAAAGGCTGGTTTAATTGCTGCTAGAAGAACTGGTTTGTTACGTGGTTCTCAAAAAACTCAAGATTAGAATTGTTGAAATTTTTCATTTCATTATCTTTTCTCTTCTAAACACTTTTTAAATATATATATATAATTTGATCCCCATAACATCCATCTCAATACAAAGTCTATACTATTAAAAGTTTAATTATATGTAAGCAATATACCAAAAGTGGAATGTATGTACCAGGTAGTCAATGCGACGAGATGCCTTGAATTGTTTCTTCATATATCATGTGATCTGTGTTGTTTTTTTATTTAACGTTTATTTACTTCTCATCACGCGTGCATCAAGTTGGCTAAGTTTTGTATAGAAGAAGCTATGTAACACATAATACCTGGAAACATCATAACAACCTGGACCATTCAGCTACAATACCATATATCAATTAAAAGCAATTAAGCAGGTATAACTTCAAACTATGAAAGTTGAAGAATTAATTATCGACGGCTTTAAATCATATGCGACAAGAACAGTTATATCAGAATGGGATCCGCAATTCAATGCTATCACGGGTCTAAATGGTTCAGGTAAATCCAACATCTTGGATGCTATATGTTTTGTTTTGGGGATATCCTCTATGGCTACAGTCAGGGCTTCTAATCTTCAGGATTTAATCTATAAGAGAGGTCAGGCAGGTGTTACAAAGGCTAGTGTTACTATCGTTTTTGATAATACTGATAAAACCAATTCACCGATTGGGTTTAACCATTCCCCAAAAATCTCCGTTACCAGACAGATTGTTTTGGGTGGTACATCAAAATATTTAATTAATGGTCATAGGGCACCTCAGCAATCCGTGTTACAGCTATTCCAATCAGTGCAATTGAATATTAATAATCCAAACTTTTTGATCATGCAAGGTAAAATTACTAAAGTTCTAAATATGAAACCAACAGAAATATTGTCATTGATTGAGGAAGCAGCAGGTACCAAAATGTTTGAAGATAGAAGAGAGAAGGCTGAGAGAACTATGCGTAAAAAAGATACAAAACTAGAAGAGAATCGATCATTGTTGGTGGAAGAAATTGAGCCCAAACTAGAACGTTTGAGAAGTGAAAAGAGATTGTTTTTAGAATTTCAGACAACTCAAGCTGATTTAGAAAAAACAGCAAAAGTTGTAGCTGCATTCACGTATCATAATCTTGTGAATAGGCACACATCAGCTAAAGAAATTTTCGAATCTAGCAAAAGTCGTATCGCAAAATTAGGAGAAGTATTAAACAAAACTATCGAAGAACTTAAAAACTTAAATGAAGACCTTGAAGAAATCACTAGACAGAAGCAACAAGAGCATGAAAAAGGAGGTGCTTTAGTTTATTTGGAACAGGAAGAAGGGAATGTTTTAAATGAAATATCTAGAACAAAAGCTTCCCATTCGATATGTAAAAATAATATTGATGATACCTCAGAGAAAATTAAATCCTTGGTATTATCGATTAAAAAGAACAGAAAGGACCTGGAAGAAAGAACATCCACATACGCTACTATTGAAAGGGAGTATAACAGTATTACTTCAAATTTGGAACATTTAAAGGAAATACACAAGAAGAAGTCAGAGCTATTATCTACATTATCGACTGGTATTTCGTCTACCGGTGATACTGATGGTGGTTATAATACGCAACTTGCAGTTGCTAAAGACAGTTTGAATAACATTCAAGTTTCGCTAACAAAGTTAAGAATGCGCATCGATTTAATGAAAAAAGAAATAGCTTCAAATGAACCAAAATTGGAGAAAGCTAAGAATGAAAATGAAAGGAGTCTCGCTGATATTGAAAAGGGAGAGTCTACATGTAATGCCTTAAAGGCTCAACTTATGGAATTTGGCTATAATCCAGATCAATTTAAAGAACTTAAGCAGAAGGAAAATTATCTCAAACAAGAGCTTTATAGATTAAATGGTGAAGCCGAAAAACTCAAAAATAGAGTTACTAATTTAGACTTCCGATACTCTGTTCCTAGCAACACTTTTGAGAAGAAATCTGTTAAAGGTGTTGCAGCACAGTTATTCACTTTAGATAAAGAAAATTTTGATAGCGCGTTGGCTCTACAAGTGTGTGCGGGAGGTAGATTGTATAACGTTGTTGTTGATAATGAACATACTGCATCGCAACTTTTAGAAAAGGGTAAGTTACGTAAGAGAGTCACTATAATTCCTTTAAACAAGATTGCTTCTAGATCTCTGAATGAAAATACTCTAAGAATTGCGAAGAGTATTGCCCCTGGTAAGGTTGAATTGGCCCTGAACTTAATCGGTTACGAAGATGAAGTTTCAAGAGCAATGGAATTTATATTTGGTACAAGTCTAATTTGTAAGGATGCTGAAACGGCAAAAAAGGTTACATTTAATCCTCAAATTCGTACTAGAAGTATAACGCATCAGGGTGACGTTTATGATCCAGAAGGTACACTTTCAGGTGGTAGTAGAAATGTTTCTACTTCATTATTAATTGACATTCAGAGGTACAATGAAATATCAATAAATATTAACAGAATTGAAGCAGAACTTAATCATCTTACATCATCTATTAAGGCTCAAGAGACGCTTTCAGCTAAAACTAAATCAATTCAATCAGAGTTGCAACTTGCAACTCATAAACTAGAATTAGCGCAAATGCATTTCAATTCCAAGCCAACAACTTTATTGACTAGAAGGAATCAGGAGCTCCATCAAGAAATAGAACAGTCAATTATAGAGATTCAGGCAAACGAACAAAAAATTGCAGATCTTAAGGATGAAATTATAGCTATCCAAAAAGATGCCGATGAGTTTAACCGAGACAAAGGTTCTAAATTAAAACAGTTACAGCATGAGGTGGAAACTTTATCTGAAGAAATAGAAAAACAAAATAATATCTCAGAGAACAAATATGACAACTATCAGACGCTCCAACTAGAATCTGAGCAGCTAACTGCTGACCTAAAGTCAAATGAAGAAGCCTTACAAGGTGCTAAGAATCAGTTAAATTCACTTCACGAAGAAGAAAGTGAGTTATCCAGAATTTTGGCAGATTACAACGGCAGATTAAAAACTGTTCATGACAAACTTGAAGATGAACGGAAAAGGCTTTTGGACATTGATGACGAACTTCGAGAATTAGAATCCTTAATTAAGAATAAAACGGATGAAAAGAATAACTATGAACAGGAAATACAAAAAATATCATATGAACTTGATAAATTTAAGAGTACAACAACAAATTTACAATCTCGGTTAAATACCCTATTAGAAGAGAACGAGTGGTTGTCCGATTCAGATCAGGTTAAATTTGTTATGCAACAACATGATGAGGTTAATATAGAAGAATACAGAGAACGGGAGAATCGGTTACAAGAAAGATTCCAGGAAATGAGAAGGAAAGTCAACCCGAACATTATGAGTATGATAGAGAATGTTGAAAAGAAGGAATCTGCTTTGAAGACTATGATTAAGACTATCGAGAAGGATAAGATGAAGATCCAAGAAACAATTTCAAAATTGAATGAATACAAAAATGAAACTTTGGTTAGCACCTGGGAAAAAGTAACCAAATCGTTTGGAGATATTTTCGCTGATTTACTACCAAATTCGTTTGCAAAATTGGTGCCATCCGATGGCAATGATGTTACTAAGGGTTTGGAAGTCAAAGTTAAATTAGGTAACATTTGGAAGGAAAGTTTGGTAGAATTATCCGGTGGGCAACGATCATTAATTGCTCTATCTTTAATTATGGCTCTCCTGCAATTTAGGCCAGCTCCTATGTACATTCTTGACGAAGTTGACGCTGCTCTTGATTTAAGTCATACTCAAAATATTGGTCATTTAATCAAAACAAGATTTAAGGGCTCGCAATTCATTGTTGTTTCACTAAAAGAAGGTATGTTTACAAATGCCAATAGAGTTTTCAGAACAAGGTTTCAGGATGGTACTTCGGTTGTTAGCATTATGTAAATGAAATAAATATATCTAATTTCAACTCAAATGATATATTCTCATAAAACCTAATCTTAAAGATCATTTATAGGTAATATATAAATGGTTTTATATACAAGTATAAATATAATTAATATACTTCTAAGATATATCTAGCAGTTTCCTTCAATTCTTCTACAGCTTCATCGGCGTTTACCTTTATACCCTTTTCTTGAGCATCAAGAGCAACAATATCTTGCAAAGCCTTGGTGATATCAGGGACAGGCCATGTTGGCCCACATAGGTAAAAGGCACCTTCCTTGTCCATCATGGCTGTTTTTAGCTCACGAATTTTTTCTCTAATACGATCTTGAATATAAATCTTCTGTGGTTGATCTCTGGAGAATGCTGCGCCAATATGAGTAATGATCCCGGCTGCCTTATATGCTTCCCATAATTCACCATATAAATATTCCTCACGACAATGCCTTGACCCTAAGAATAAGTATATTTCACCAATATCATGACCATGTTCCTTTTGCCATAACTTCTCTTCCACAATGGCTTTGAATGGAGCCAAACCAGTCCCTAAACCACACATAATAACAGGCTGTAATGGAGATGGTGGTAATTTCATAACAGATGGCTTAACACTAACAACTAGCTCTTGACCAACTTGTAGATCAGCAATATACTTGGAGGCTTGGCCAAATCTTTTTCTTCCTTGGTTATCGGTCCATTCAACAACGACGATTAACAAATGAATGGCATTTGGATGGACTCTTTGAGAAGAAGCGATAGAATATTCTCTTCTTTTCATTGGAGAAATAATTCTGACTAATTCCTCAATAGGAGGTCTAGCAGATGGGAACAATTTCAAGATATCGGCATAGGTGTAATATTCCACATCTTGATATCTTTTCAAATCGACAGCACCAGCAGGAGACACCAAATCTTGCAATTTCCTTTTCTCATCCTCATTCGTTGCATAAGACGTTAAAACTTCGTAAAACTTCTTCGGTGGCTTACCAAAAATATCTAAATTTTCAATGAAACTTTGTAAAACGGTTCTTGTTTCAAGAATTTTTTGGTTTTCCTTATTTGGAACTAGAACTAGGTCATTTTCATTCAATCCATAGTATTCAATGAACTTTTCAACTTCCTTTAGATTGTTTCTAGCATGAATTCCTAAAGCTTCACCTATATCATATTTCAAACCAGTGCCTGTAATATCAAATTCAATTTCGAAAATATATCTATCATAGTCAGCGGGAGTGACACGTTTGTTTTCCTTGACTTTTACAACAAAATTCTCAACTGGTAATTCTGGTCTTAGTGAAGATGAAACGTCATAAGCTTCCTTGAAAGAAAGTTTTTTCGCCAATTCAGAAGTGTGTCCAACTTCAGTAACCGGTTCCTCATCCATCTTGGAGAAATTTGGTTGGAAAGAAGTCTCTTTAGCAAAAATTGGCAAATCTCTAAATTCTTCAGCATTCTCAGTTGAATTTTCTACGCTTACTAAATTATTTGGGATTGTACTTGCAGTAATTTCCTTCACATTAGAAGTAAAGGATGTTGTAAATAATTCTGATAATTCAGGTGCCAAAATAGAGCCGTTGGAAATGAACACATTCTTAACAATATGTTCGATAGTGCTACTAAATGCTTTATTCCAGAAAACACCTTGAATCAAAGCACTTAAATGATCTGGTTTTTCTGTGAAGTCGCTGCTGTCAACAAAAATCAGTGGTATGTCCCTTCCTTTGACATCATCCAAGAATTCCTTGGGTAACTTTAGTACTTTTGTAAAAGTTTCGATATCAGCAAAGTCAAGATCTTTTAAGGAAACTGGCGTGACTATAATAATAGAGCCGTTTGATTTAAGCGTTGAAACGACGTTCACCTCATGTAGTACTTGAATATCTTCGACAATGGAAACATCAGCACTATCAATATTAGAAATTATAGTTGAACTACCAAATACAAGTTGCCCTTGAATGATCCCATCACTGATCGTGTTATCATATTTTGTTTTTAAAGACACTTGGTTTTGATCATCTAGTGCCAAGCTTCTAAATAGCCTAACCGGTATGTCAGTGTTTTTATTCTTATCAGAACCCCAATATATAAAAGACTTTGATTGGGCGGCATCTACTTTAAAATCATTAACAAATGCCTGTAAAATATGTTGAACGGCAGAGGAAGACCAGGCAAAGTCAGGTTTATAAACATATTCCGCAACATTTACATTTCTGCGGCCATGATAGAATAAAGCTGCTGAAACCTGTGATTTTAGGTTGGAATTTGCAGAACCATTAATAGATTGACCGATGACTACAATAGTTCTAGCTGAAGGTGGAATGTTCACAACAAACCTTTCCAGATCAAAAGGTAGCGGTATTCTAACCGATATAACGGCCACCTTAGGTTGTTGACCGATTGCGGTATTGAATAATTCAGATTCTAAAGAACCATAAGTAACGAAGATTGTTTCTGCATTCACGTCACCATAATAATTAAAATTATGTAGTCTGTACCCGGTTAGTTCATTGAACTTATCTAGAATGTCATCGAAAGTTGGATTTGCTGGTAAATGTTTGCCTAATCTTGCCAAAACTTCGGCGCCATCCTTAATGTTTTCTCTATTACGTAATAGAGTTTTTGAATAGTTCAAACCATCAAAGAGATTAACAGCACCATGGCCTGAACTATATGTAGCTAAAGCTAGAGCTAGTAGACTTGTCTTTTGTACTTCATCCACAGAAATAGGAGAAACAACACTTAACTTCAGTTTGTGAGCAGCATCTAAAGCAGTTAAGTAATCATTGGTAATTGAACCCGTTTCATCATCGTAGTTTAAAGCACCGACATTGAATAAAAACTTAGATTCCGACTTCTGTTCACGGAAGGATTCGATGAAGTATTGCAAACCATAGCCTGGTACAATTATTCCTGCAACGGAGTTATCAGAAAAGTGTTTAGTATAACCCAAAGGAGCTAAACCAGCGCCTGGTTTAATGTCTACCTCTTGAAAGAAAGTAGACTCAACTTTTTCAGCCCAGTGCTTGACTGATCGGTAAAGTAATTCAGGGTCAGAAAATGACTTGTAACCAAAAATAGTACTAACATGATTAAATAAAACCGAAGAAATAGAATCGATTGGAGAAACATAGTTAGGTAGTTCTTTAGGACTTTTTGGAGAACTGTGGTGAGTTGCAACAGATTCGTGTCCGGGCATATTATCTGCGATCAGTACTTCTGTTCCTGTTTACCACTATAACAAAAATTATCGAAGTAAACAAGAATTGGAAGCAAAATATTACTAATATTAAATAAGTGACAACCTGTCTGAAGCACTTATTTGCTTGTCTTTTATATATTAGTTTATCTAGTCAGCCAAGCAAGTACTCATTGAATTGAAAAATGCCACATTTTTTAGAACGTAAGAATGCGCACGTGATTTTTGCTATATTATGAAATAATGCCATGTAGTCGCGTAAAAGCCTTATAGAGTAATTGATCATGACTATTGCTAACAAGAAACTTGAATATTACTAGGCAAATGAATATATTGTGTGTAGATCTATCTAAGTGTGCAGCTAGATTTTTTTTATTGGATGTAGACATATTTTTTGATCTGATCAGTTGGTAATTACAGAAAAATATCTACAGAACCATCATCCCAGATGTCATTATAAAGATCTAGAAGCTCTGTATTATTGACAAATTCTTCCATGGTACCAAGTCTAAAGGCAGAGGTGGAATTGTTAAAAGTGTCGGAAGCTTGGGTTACAGGATTATTTGTCTGTTCTTGCTGGCTCACTAATTCTGTAGGCGGAAGATCGTTATGTGTGTCTGATCGCACTGCTGTATTTCTACCTTCGCTGTTACTGTTCGTATCTGAATATATGCTAGAAATATGTTTTAATGGGGGAAGTTGTGTGATATATTGGTCTGTCGCAAGCTTGGTGGATGGGTATAAGTATGGCGGTGGAACTAGACCATTTGATACGAACGTTGATGTGGTATTAGTAGTTTTGACACCTTTTCTTGATTCTGAGGAATCATTTGTCCTATTTTGCCATTGTAGCATATTATCGCTCTCTTTATTGTTATTATTAATAACGTCACTCTCCATAATTGCCTCACTGTTAAGCAAATTATGTGTGTAATTTCCAGTTTGTTTCGCATTTTGTCTTTCATTTGTGGAATCGTTTTGGGTAGCGACATTGTTTCCGTGGGTTTGTGAAGTAATCCCTATAATACTGTTATTGGTATTATATTGGTCTTCTATTAATTTTTTAACATCACAATGGAACCCTGATGGTTTGACAGGTTCTAAGATTATCTTATAAATATACGATTTAGAATCTAAGATCAATTTTGGGAATTGAGCTAATTCAGGCTCTATATTCATCAACTTCAATTCTAAATCCTCAAGTGTCATTTTCTGCTCGTCAAGGAAGCCTAATATGGTAATTCTTATCATAATACCATTCATTGTAACCTTGCGAAAGAACTCATCTTTAACTTGATTGTTAATGATATTAACATCGTCATTGAAGAAAGTCAAATCCTGTAATTTCTTAAATATTTTTAAGATTGCTACAATATCATCTAACTTAACCAATTCACTAACAGGGAATGACCGAGTAACAATCAGCAAGACATTCAAATTATAATACCTTAGTAATCTCCAAATATTGTAATTTAATCTCATGTCTACTAAGATCTTATTCGTTTCTGTCCACTTCTTGTACAATTCCTGTGATGATATCTTCATTGTAATGTTCAATGCATCTGTCTTTGGCCAGTCTGAAAGTCTTGCAATTAGAGAATTTGCAGAACCCAAAATTATGCCAAACAAAAACCCATGAAACAAAACAAACTCAGATGCTTTAAACTTGTCCCTCTCTGATATTGTTTCCTTGGCACCATTGGGTAACATTGCCATACTAAATAATCTGGATGTCTGATGCTTTACTTTATCCAGCATTATCTTAGCCTTCTGAAATTCTTTTATGAATTCTTTAAACAATTTTAGTCTTAATAATGTGGGTTTCGCAACATGCAAAAACGAGGTAAATTTCTCAGAATACAATACATCAGCAGAGAAATCGCTCGCTATTTGTATCATAGCCAATTCTCCATAATATTTCAATTCGTCAATTGACATTGTATCAAACAACTTTAATCTTGGTGTGTTCAGTAACTTCGTCATAAAGTCTTTATGATCTATGTAACCTAGCTGTCTAAATTCTCTTGGTAAACAACAATTGACAACCTTATCATCTATACTTGACATATTACCATCTGAAAGCGACTTTGTCTTTTCGAGAAGATACACATTCCACCAAAGTCTTCTCCTCCTTTCAGCATCTTTCTCGTTAAAACCTACATAAAATTCCCAACGGAACAACCCCATTTCCTTAGCAGAATTTAATGCCACTGTCAAAACTTTACTAAAACCATATCTATCTCTCAACCATTCCTGGTGCTGAAGAAGTGAGATAATTAATTCCAGGTAGTCAATATTATTGTTTTCCACTATTGAATGCAATGATGAGTTGAAAAATTCATAACCAAGAGCCATAAGCAATTCCTCAGACTCACAAAATTGTCCTAAACGTTTTGTATCTTCTATGTTCCAGTTTATTGACATTTTTAACAGGTGATTTTCAAAATTAACAGTATGTGAATTATAAATCTTCATAATTAATGAAAACATTGATAAACTATCCGGTATGAGATCAAGCAACTGATCCTCTGTAATACCTGTCAGTTCAAATATTAATGAATGTGGTAGCTTTTTTATAAGTAATATTGCTAGATCCTTGTTATTCATTGCACTAAAGTTTAAATGCTGTTCGGACCAGTTTTTTTCCTTTAAATACGACATTAGTGGGTTTGAAATCATAAACAGTCCACGATTTAAACATGATATATCTATATCTCTAATTCTTAACATTAAATAAACGGTCTCTTTTAATAAAGTCACAAATTTCTCACCTTTAGGTGGTGTCAGGTACTTTTGTAAAGTAAACCCTATACCTCTTAATGACAATGCTTCTGTCGGACTGTATAATGCAGCAGTATCGTCTACCAAGGGTGAAGTTATAAAATGACCATTGTTATTTTTGTTTTTCTTATTATCAGAAAAAATGGAGAATCTTGTTAAATGAACTTTGTCCTTGTATTTATTTTTCATTAGCAAAGTTTCCATCGATGGTGATCCATCTTTCTCTAATTGATTATTCAACCTTTCCATATCTATTGTTGGTTCCCATTTATCAACTATATTTTTAACTTGTAACTTAATGTTTTCCTTCATTTCATCAATATCATTACCTAACTTTGGCAAACTACTCAACTGCTGGAAAATACTTTGGAAAGTATTCATTTGTCTATAAAGTTCGGAATCATCCTCATACATCCCAGAATTTTCATTGTCTTGGACAGGTTGTAATATTGGTGTTGATGTTGCTAATAACCTTTCATAATTTGGCCCACATACATTAACATAGAATTCTTTATCCTCCTCTTTATCAGAATTCAACATTTTGATAACTCTTTCACGTCCTGAAACATAATTCAATGTGTTTATGGCACTGTAAGTATTTG
>PPOM03000367.1:160758-179097 GCA_003708925.3 Kazachstania martiniae
AGTAGAAGTTGGCGTTATAATATGTTGTAAGTTATGAACGACATTAGTGTTTGTAGAGGAAGATGATAATGCAGTCAACGATGGCGAAGAAGAAAAGGTTGAAGAAGAAATTGTAGCCTTTGGAATTGGATACTTATATCTTGGAACTGAAGGGGAGGATGAACTTATTGGAGATACCGGTAAACCATTATTATTATTGATGCCGGTATTACTATACATCTGATTTGAATTGTCTACTAAATCACTTCTATTTAAAGAAGAAAATAAAGTTTGGATTGAAGGCAAAGTAATGTTTGATTTGTTTATCATAGCGGCTGAACTGGAATGTGATGAATTTTCAATTGATATTAATTGAAGACCCGATTGAAGTGAACAGATTGAGTTGAAAGTGCACTAAAGATAAATGGATAAAGCTACTAGTATAAAATACAAAAATATGTGATGTAATTAAATACACAGGATATTTTAAAGGAAAAAAAATGTAGAGAAATGGAGGTGAAAAGATTAACATTTATAAACTGTATATATATTACAATGTAATTCAAGCAAAGAAAAGTAAAAAAAAAAAAAAAGCTTACCAAATACATAGAAGTGATCAACATACCCATGTCAGTAAGCAATTTAGTATTAGAAAGAAGAAACGATCGATTAACGTGACTATAATAATTGTAAATAAATGTGAGTTCTTCGTAGTAGTAGACTATAGAGAATGAGCTTTTTTTTTGTTCTATTTGTCTAATTAAAAGAAGCGTGGAGTGGGATGGCAATAAAAATTAAAATGCTACTAACAATAGTTTAATAGAGCGACTAGCGACTAATTCATTGAAAGATATTGAATAGAACTATAATTGGACCTCCTGAAATATCTGTAGGACAAGAATTTAGTTACGTAGGAAACTTTATCATATGTACATGATTAACAAGTGATACTATATAGTCACCGTACAAAGAGAATCTTTATTACAAATCAGAATAACATAACTCTCAGAGAAACTCTTCTATAACATTACAATGTACTAACCAAAGATTATGCCTTTTACTTCTTCCATTTCTCACGATAGTCAATTCCGCTGTGCATCTCTTTTTATTTAAATCATGAATTATAACGCTTATCACCCCAAGTACTTACATATCAGAAAATAAGAAAATAAAAACAAAAACATTTCTACGATAGAATCTGTAGGCCCTAAACAGGAAAATAATTACCCTTTCCTATATTATTCAGCAGAAAGAACATAAACAATAGAAATATCGTAGGAACAATTAAACAAGTGCCTCACACTAATTTCATTTCTGTACAGTATCCACCCACCCATTGTGTTTAGAAACCGAAATAATATTTTGGTACACTTTAATTTCTCTCTTATCTACCCAGGACATTTTTATGCAAACACTTATTTCTCGGCTCTTGACATTTTCTCTAGTAAAACAAGCGAAGGAATTTTTTAAAAATTCAATTTCTCTTTTGTTGGTCTTTTTTTTCCACGTTTTCCACTGAAGACCCGTGTAATAGCATTTTTGTCAGCTCGAGATCTACATGCCTATTGTTCCTATTGTAAGTTGTTGTTTTTTTATCTACCGTCGTATTCTTTGAAAATGTTCTACAACTTCATAAAGTTAATCCCTATTCTTTTTTTCTTAAGATTTCACAATTTAATTTCTTTTCCTTCGGGGACCAAAATGTCTACCGTTGTATACTGTTTTGGTTTGGACAAATTGTACAAAGAAGATTGCGTAGTAGTTACTTAGCTAAGTATTAATTTACAACACCTTAATTCAAAATTCTGTTTAGGGATTTACAGTTTTACCAACTAAATAGCTATTGTTAAAGACGGGAACAAACATTATGAATTCTCATTGGTTGTCTCATGTGACTTAAAAAGGTTATTGCTAAGAAAGGTACGAAAATTTTTCTTGTTGCTCTTTTGATTACGTCAATAGTATTTAATTCCTTTTAAGTTATTTCCACACTTTCTAATGGTAATATTTATTCCTCTGTTGTGTGTGGTTGCATTCTTTTTCAGTATTTTTTTCATCCTAGGGATCAAATTAATATTTTACCCTTCTCTTTATTCTGAGAAGGAATGCAGAAGAAATAAAGGTCATCTGACTGGTATGTTATATTATTTTTGCTTCTCTTGCTAATCTCTACTAAGAAAAGATGTAAGCAATTTGAAAATGTTTACATAATAATTACATTAATTGATGAAGGATTTTCATAATTGTAATTTAATGATAATATTGTCGGGAAATTAGTACTAATACTTAGTTCCTAGTGTCATCGTCTTACTTCCTAAACTAAATGCTCGAATATCCAAATTCGGAAGACATAGAAAAGGAAAAAGTAGAAAAGATTGAAATTCCATAAAACTTCAATGTTTGATGGGGTACAATCATTTTTGAAATCTTTTCGTTATCTTTCTCTCTTTGTTCGTTTTCGAATTTTCCCCTGTTTCTATGGCGCTATCATAATCTCATTTTCAGTTATTTCGTTATGAATGATATTATTTTTCAGATTATTTTTTTTTTTTCGTATTATCAGACTTGGTGTAATGTGGTAAAAATTAACTACTACGTGTTAAAACACACTTAGAAAAAAATGAATTAAGGCCCATCATATATAATTGACATATCAAAAAGTTAACATACAGTTACTTAAATATATTGTATTTACAGCACTTTTCTAAAGAATATTCAATTCATTCAATTGCTAATATCTGAAACTGGAACAGTGTTCTACTTAGAAAAACACGCCTAAGAGTATTCTTTAATTTGATTTTAAAGAAAGCGACTGGATATATTGTGCCGTAAAATAAGGTAACTGTTGGTACCTCCCTTTTTCTTTTTGCAACCTTTTATAAATATGTTGTTTATTACAACTTTACTATTAACTTTTTTGAGTTGCATACAAGCCATTAGTTTAACCGGTTCGAAGACTCTTATTATTTATGATGATAGTCAAGACTCTTTAGATAATTATTCAAAATTTTTATCGCTACTAGAATCTCATTCATTTGAGGTTTCAAATTTTAAATTATCTTCAAATGATTCCTTAGCTCTACTTAATGGTAAAGAGAATCAATTTGATAACCTGATCATCTTCCCAAATAAAGTTAAAGGATTCAATAAATTAGTTCCTGCCAAAGATTTGCTAAAGTTCTTTGAAAATGGTGGTAATATTTTATCAATGACTTCTCCTGGTTTTATTTCTACCTCTGTGCGTGTCTTTTTAAATCAATTAGGTATATACCCATCGCCAAGGGATGCCCAATTAGTTGATTACTTTACCGACTCTCAAATCGATGATTTAAAAATCTCATCTGAATTTTTAATCAATGACAAGGTTTTTAAAACCAATGAAACAAAAGAATTCAAATTCGGTAAAACTTCTGCAGCCTTGTTAGATAACCGTGAACAAATTGTTCCAATCTTAAAATCCTCGAAAACTTCATTCACTAAGCGTAAGTCTGCTGAACCATGGACAGCTGGCTCTCAAGGTTATGTTGCTACCGGTTTCCAAAATTTAATAAACGCACGTGCTGTTTGGGTTGGTAGTATTGATTTCTTTAACAATAATAATTTTAAGATTAACAATGAATTCATTGAAGAACTGATTAAGTGGAATTTTAATGAAAAATCTATTGTTAAGAGTGTTAATCCAAAACATTCACACGCAGATGGTACACCATATGATGAAATTAAATACAAGGTAAACGATATGGTTACTTATTCTATCGGTATCTCCGAGTGGAATGGTGAAAAATGGATTCCATATATTGCAGACGACGTTCAATTTGAATTAAGACAGATTGATCCTTACTATCGTTTAACTCTAAAGCAAAGTGAGCAAACTGAGGATGTTCAATACTATACTACTGGTGATTTTAAATTGCCAAATCGTCATGGGATGTTTACCTTTATTACAGATTATAAGAGATCTGGTTTATCTTTCTTTAAAGAATCTGATGTTAAAGCTATTCGCCATTTAGCCAATAACGAATATCCTAGAAGTTGGGAAATCACTAACGCGTGGGTTTACTTATCTGCTATATTCGGTGTTATTGCTGCTTTCGTAGTATTTGTTATTGCTTTTGTAACAACAAAACCATCTAACAATAAGGTTACTGTAACGAAGAAAAACAACTAATTATTTGACAAGAATAAACTGAACTCTATCAGAATGGGCCGGTTTTTCTCATAATTACACTTCTATATAACAATCATAGATAAACACATTAAAAAGAAAACATATTATTATACTGTAGATATTACGAATCTAGACTCTATTTTGGTTTCTTCTTTTTTATTATTACCTTATTACATATATATATCTATATTATGACATTGATTATTTACTTCTAGAAGTATGAACGTTATTTTCATTGTCTCACAACTTGAATTTTATTGTCCTTCTTCCATTTCTCAAATTCTGAAGCAATTTTTACTAATTCATTTTTCATCTTACCTATAGCTTCATCAATGTTCTTTCTCTTAGTTTCTAGAATTGGCTTTGTAGTCTTCACATCACTCTCCACAAGGGCACCACCTACCATTCTATAACATTTTCTATCAGCCTCCGTATCTTCTAAGGTTTGTATAACAATGTCGTGTTCATCTTTATCATGACCTAATTCTATAATTTTGGCCTGCAAATCTTCAAGAGTTTGCTTATAATCGTTATATTTAGCTTGAAATGCTTTTTTCATACCAATTGATGGAGTTGTTAGTAAAAAATATATATATATATTTTATTAAGACATCTCTCAAAATTTATAATAGTCATACATGTATTTGCTTGATTCATAATTCCACTGTATTAGCTGCTTATATCTAACTGTACTATTCATTATACACTGGAATCAATTCTTCAACTGATTTCAATCTATTTTTTTTTTCAGTTTAAAGCGTGAAATTTACTATTAAAATAATAATGAATTGTATCAGTCAAGACGAATACTTACATTAACAGATTATATAAAAATTCTAATACTTCATATGCCTGCAAATGAGAAACCTACTCTATTTTGTTCTTTTTTGTCTTTTCATTTGGTACTCTTTGAGAGCCTAAAATATACATCAAAGCTCCGGTAAAAACAATGCCTATACCTACATATCCAGTTGTTGAAATAACATTATTAAACATGTAAACACTCAATAGTAGACTTGCAAATTTTCTTACTAACAAGATAACAGAAACTGTCAGTGCATTGGTTTGACTTGAAAGCAAATTCACGCCGCTGATACAAACATGCTGTGTCAAAATATTCCCAATCAACCAAAACACATTATAAGGAATTAGCCATCCCCTTCCAAGGCTGAGTGAATCAGTAGACTTAATAAGATTATTGTAATCTTTACTCAGTTGTTTAAAATTTATCAGAAATAATGGCAGTGAAAGTAAATTTGAGTAGAATAAGCTCTCCTGCCAATATTTACCATACTTTCTGTATGTTAGTTCGTTGTAAACTGACAGGAATGAACTAGTAATTGATGATACAGTTAAGATACAAATACCCAAAATAAATGTACGATCATAATTTGTAGATGACATTTTGTTGTTTGGGGTAGAGTTCAAGATATTATGGAAATTAATATCCTCATCCTTATAAACAGATGTTACAATTGCTCCCATAGTTAGGAACAGGGTTGACAAAATTTGTAACTTGGAATATTTCTTATTCGCAAATAGCCAACATATCGTCATTGTAATGATTGTTCCTGAACATCGAAAAACTATATGTAAGGGAACTGATATATTATATTGTAGCCCTATATTGTTGGTTGTGGAACTAATAAAAAATAGAACAACAGCAACTAGATGTGATCTCAATGGAATTCTAAGCCTCTTAAAACTGATATCGTCCTTCTTGAGATGAACAAAATTGGGAATTCCTACTAAAGAGACAAACAGAAATTGGCAAAATGTGATTAATGAACCAGATGTTCGATTTTCCAAAAGAGCCTCAAACGTTATAACATTACTGCAACAACCACCAAATATGAATAGTACCGCATTTAATATAGGTTGCATATCATAAATCAACTGAGTAGTATAATTGTTCTAAGTTATTTGTTTTTTTGTTTATTTTGTTCATCTGTTGGATATAATTTTTCAACCTTCCAGGACAAGGCTTAACTTAATGTTTTGTACATAAGAAATACATAAAAATAAAAAGTTATCTATAGGTAATAAAAAGAGACATCACAAAAGTTCTTCACTAAAATAAATAACAAAAGAGCGACAGATGAGCGATTTTGAAACAATTACAGATAGCTCTGTATATTTAGAGTATAAAAAGTTACATCATTCAATTACACCTGATCTGACCAGAATATCTGCAATATTTAACCACGTCAAACCAGAAATAAGCAAAGTTCAAGATGATATTAGCTATATCTCTAAAACTATACAAAAAGATATTTCTGATGAAAATAGGCAATCTGATCTACTAGATAAAAAGCTAAATGACTCAATAAAGAGATTGAAACGTCTATATTCAGGTTCTCTAATACTAAGACGTAAGAACGAAAAATACAACTATAATTCTAAAAAAGTTCACATTATATCAACTAAAATTGAGGATGTAGAGCAGAAGGTGCTTCAGATCACTGGTAGCTTAGATAAGATTGTTAAAGCACTTGTAGAAATAAATGATGAATTTCCTGAACAAGACAAATTTCTGACTATGAATGCATTTAATGAGAGACATTATCCAATCTTGTTTGATCTACTGAACAAAAATCTACCAGAATCCTCTCATAAAAAAGAGCTACAGAATCAACAGTCTACTGCATTAGTAAATGTAAGTGAAATGATTCCTGTAGCACCAAATCCTATACAAGAGTCACCAATTGCCTCTTTACAAGAAGAAAGTGCCGGAGATATAGAATCGAGTGTAGTTAAAGATATGTTAAAAAATGAAAAGCATAACATCAACAATTCAGGACATTCTAATGACAATCGGAATGATGGTTTGGATATGAATAGAGAACTACAAAACAAATCATCCTTAAATTCGTCAATTATATCTGGACATCCAGATGTAAGACCTGTGCTAATTCCATCATTTTTGAAAGTCAAGAGTGCACCATCTATATGTCAAACAACAACTAATATAAATGCAGTTCAAGATTTCAATTTAAACATATCTAAGTTACGTAGATAACAAAATGTTATGATATATACCAGTCAATTGTAATTGCTCATCATTCATCATCCCTAATACGAGAAGTCGAATTCTTTGTCAATCACTTTTTTAATAATTTTTTTAAAAATTGGGTATAAAGATGACTTACCGTACAATTCTACTAATGTCTCATTTTCTTTACTTTGATTCTCAATCAGTTCTACGAATTTAGGATCAATTGGTATATTACCAAGGTAAGGGACATCGAATTCAGTTGCTAATTTCTCACCACCACCACTGGAAAAAATGTTAGTACACTCTGCGCAATAGGGACATATGAAACCTGACATATTTTCAACGACACCCAGAATCGTAAGATTCACTTTTTTACAAAAGTTTAACTCCTTTTTAACATCAGCCGTGGCAACACCTTGAGGAGTTGTTACCACAATTGCACCATCTGGTTCTGAGAATCTAAGTTCTTCTGCAATAGAAATATGCTCGTCAGACGTACCCGGTGGGGTATCTATTAATAAGTAGTCTAATTCACCCCATGCAACATCCTTAATGAATTGCTTAATCATAGCCGTTTTCTTAGGACCTCTCCATACAACACTATTACCTCTATTACCGATCAAAAACCCTAAAGAAATAACGTTTAATGAACCAGCCTCATTTGTATCTACCTTTACAGGTAACCAACCCTCTTTTGCTTGATATATGGACTTATCTTCCAAACCAAACATTCTTGGGAGAGAAGGACCCGTTAAGTCGATATCTAGGACACCGACCTTGTATCCCATTTGGCACAAGGATAATGCTGTTTGGGTTGTAACGGAACTTTTGCCAACACCACCCTTACCTGAAAGAATCAGAATGATGTGCTTCACCTTGGACAGCGAAACTGCTGGACCTTCTTGCTCTTCTTCCATATTTTACCTTTTCGTATTTTTATAATGTGTTTACCTCTCCCTGAGCTTATGGTATCTTTTTAGATTAAAGACCAAAGCTATTATTATATGAGTTGGACGGTTATCAAGATCGACTTCTGGCTGATTATTAATCTGCTCATCGTTTTTTTTTTTGAGAAAAAAACGTAGGAAAAGTATATATCGGGGTGCGCTAAAACGAAGTACCGAATTTCAAATTTAAAAAATCCTATAAAATTTAAAGTCTTAAATACCTTATGGGCAAAATACTTAGCAGACAGAGATCGTCATGGGTGGTGATATTTACAGTAAATAAGACAGAAAATAGATTGATTGGGATGAGTACAAAATTTTTATTATTTTAATACTTGTTTATACTGATACATTAAATAGTATATATAAATATATAATTTTGCTATATATATTCCTATGTCAAAGCTGTTCTGAGATTATCTATTTAAAATGCTTTAAATGCTTAGGTTTGGTTAAGAGACCCACTCCCTGTCCCAACATTTGGCCCAGATGCAATATTACCGCTGCTATCATTATTAGATCCAATAGCGACGGAGCTTGAAGATGTATTAATAGTATGATTAGAATTACTTGTACTCGGGTTATTATCCATAACATCGTTTGTTGAGCCTAAATTTGAGGATGCGTATGTGCCATTTTGGTAAACGTATGGCATATTAGAACCATTCATTTGATGCTGCTGGTATGTCCCTTGTTGAGGTGCTTGGTATGGATATATACTAGGTATGGATTGCATCTGTGAGTCATTCTGCACATAATTGCCTGAATAACTTCCATTAGAATAATGTACCTGTTGAGTTGGGTACTGATGATGTAGTTGCTGTTGATTTGAAGCAGGAACTTGCTGCGATGATACTGTTCCTATATTTGGGTTATAATTACTCACTACCGAATTTGTACTACTTGTATTATTTTTATTATTCATACTTATTGGTGTTGGTATCATGCCCGCATTATTTTCACCAGAGACATTTGTATTACCTGCTGTCCTCCCGTAAGGTAGATTATTACTATAATATGGCATACTAACATTCATCGGATATACAGGGTACGAGGAATTATTACCATATGAAATAGGGGAAACAGTGCTAACAGAAACACCTGCGTTTCCACTTCTCGTGGAAGAGATATTATTCACACTAGTTGTGGATTGATCTCCTTGAGAATAATAGCTACCCGCTAACAAACCTGTTCCACTGTTTACTGTGGTTGAGGTCTGATTAGCATTTGGCATATTATTATCACCGTACCCATGATTATTTACTGGCATTTGGTAATAATATCTATAGGAATTAAGAGAATTCTGCTGCTGTTGCTGCTGCTGCTGCTGCTGCTGTTGTTGTTGAGATTGTTGTTGTTGGACATAATCTGCGTTCATATATTGCCCTGAATAACCATATGATGGATTTCCGTTCGATGATTGAAACGAATTAGTTGGCATATGATATCTGCTACCTTGTGGGTTTGGTGATTGGGAACCAAAATTCCCAACAGAATGGACCAGTGTTGATGAAGATGGATAATCATCGTTTTTCATCATCAGATTCCTGCTATTTGAATTCAAATAGTTTCCGCTAGTCATTATTGTTGCATTATTATTAATATTAGAATTTTCTTCAATACTATTGTCATGATTATGGTTTGGATGATTATTACCATAATTTGCAATTTGATGTTGGTTACCGCCCGCAGTATCTATATTCATAATTTCCATAGTGCCCATTGGTGTTGATGATGGCGTTGAGGAAGAGCTTTTACCCAGGTGACCCTTAACATTACCCAGTGTTGTGTTATCCATGGCAGTAACTAATTCTGGAGATGGCCTCACATCTCTGAAGAATAATGAGTCCTTCGGAGTGATTAGTCTATTTTGCTTTACATCTTCAACTGTATAATATGAGACAATATGAAAGTTTTCAAAATAATTAAATGGTGGCCTTTTTAAATTGACTGATATAGTCTTTTTAATTAAACCTGTATACTTTAATGGATGAATCGACCTTAAAGAATTGCCATTAATGTCATTGTTTGGGCTTGAGCTAGAGGATGACTGATCGATGTTAGCTTTAGAAGAGTTTGAAGGTGTCTGACTGCCTGTGGCCACTAATGGAGGTAATTTAATTCTGGAGCTCGACTTCCTTTTTGAAATAGAAGAATTCGAACCATCTTTATCTACTTCCTTATAAAGTAAAAATTTACCGGCAATTCTTGAAGGAGACCATGCTACTCCATCAGTCCATCTCTTAATACCAGAAATTTCTTCAATAAATACAAAAATATTACCTGATATTATCAAGTAAGGTCTTTCAATTTCATAAGGTCTTCTTGGTATATGTTTTAGTTTACCATCTAAAGTTGCTTGAAGAATTAATAAGGCATCATTTTCATCTTCGATATAACCTTTAAAAGTAGGTTCAATATCCATGACTATTAAAAATTAGAATTCTGATTAAAAACTTGAACTAGAACTAGAAAGTATTGAAAATGAATGATCCGGATTTTAGATATTTAATGAACACCTTTTTTGTTTGAAGTCTTACTAACTTTTGGGAGAATGCAATAGTGTTGTAAAAAATTAATCTGATCGATGAAAACTTTAAGCTAGAGGTAAATGATGTCGAGTCAAATTGTTTCTTTTCTTTTTTATTATTTTTCAATTCAGTTCACAAAAGGAACAAGTGAAGCAAAAGCTGATATAAACTAGAAACAAACAATACTAAACTGTTAGTACTATAGATATTGTAATAAAATTGATCAATCAAGTTAGTATAGCTATATCCTTTGAAAAGAGAGAGACAGAAAAAAGAAAAAAGAAAAGGTTGATAAAAATTAAGCTTCTGATTATAGTTTTAATAAAAATAATAAAAAATAATAAGAGTAAAGCCAAAGTTAAAAAATATCCTTAATTATTATTCGATACTTCTAATTCCTATTACTATTATTATTGCTATTATTATTGTTGTTCTTTGTTTACCACTTTTATTTTCCAAAGGTTAAGTTTAAAATTAAAAAAATAAAGAGATTCAAAAAAAAGGATTGTTGATTAAGTAATGGATTTTAAAGATAAAAAAGGTAAGGTAAAGAAAAAAATTGACAACTGTATTGTAAGAATAGTAGAATTTGCAATCTCGATGGATCTTGTACTGTATTATTATAATTTTGCTTCTTAATTCTTTTGAAACTTCAATTTTAGAATGCAAAAACTAAAAAAATAAAAAAATAGAAGATAATTGAGATTATAATTATGGTTAAAGAAATTGTGATCTGAAAAGGAAAGGAGTTTTTTATCTAATATATTGTTTCTTTTTCTTCTTTTTTCCTTCAGTATTTATTTTATTTTAGTTTTATGAATTTTCTTTTAAAGAAATCTTTTTCGTTGTAAAAATTGAGGAAACTGCGATTATAGAGTGATCCCAAAATATGCTTGCACGGAATTCAACTCAAGTTTACCAAATTAGAAAAAAAAAAAAATTCTATGAGGAGGGGCAGTTTAAGTTTTCTTCACAAAATAGCCGAAGAAAAGTTGACGAAGTTGAGAAGGAAAACAAAAAAAGAATTTTAAAATTTTAAAATTTTAAAAATTCTGAGACTTATTTTAAAGGTAAACAGAAAAAAAAATTTTAGAAGGTTGCTTATCAGATCAAAGAATTAGAAAATAACAACAAAAAGAATATGGAAAATCTCGTTCATATAATGAATGAATAATGTCTTTCTTGCTAAAGCTGAATTAAGGCTTGTATTAAATAAAATTATTCCTAATCTTGATAGGAAGTATGTCTCCTACTTTTATCTTATTTGCAATCTTACAAAATTCTCTTCTTCTTTTTTGAATGAAAGCAAAGAACAAAAGACAAAAAAATAAAACAATAGAAAATAATAGCTTGGCTGCAAATGTGCGTAATGTGCCTTTATGCGTAATATGTATGCGTTCTGCGTTTTATGCGTTTTATCTTCGTGAATGTTATGGGGGGGGAAGAGATCACTAAAAACAAAAGAGGATCTAGAGAATTACAAAAAAAAAAAAAATTCAGATCGAACCGTAGTTGATCTTTTACTCTTCTCTCTAATTATTTCTTTTAAATTTGTTCTTTTTTTAATATGCTGCGAATGAATTAAAATATATAGCTCTTAACTAATCGCAATAATGTACCGAAGAATGTTAATTGTTATTATTTTTTTTGTTCAATGAATATCCCTGGATTCTACCTGATAAGTATTTTCTTTTTCTAGATTATTGTGATTAATATTCTAACAATCAGGTTCAAGTTTTGCCTTTTCAGTATTGTTTTAATAATGTACTACTAAATAAAATGCTGCGTAAAGGTAAATAATGAGAAAAGAAACGGATGTCTTCCTAAATTGGAGGAGTTCATCAAGGGCAGGAAACCATTTAATATGCTGGATGGAACACAGGGGATGCGAATTATAATATTGAGCGTGAATACCACATGAAATGGTTTAATTAGGCGATATTTCGAAGTGAATTAATATTAAGAAACGTTTGTTCTAAAGGCTAGAATGTTTGTTTTACCCTTTATGGGAATTCTTGGTGATTATTCTATATTATGTTTTTAAACTTTTATAATTTTACTGCAACAAGTTCTTATTCTATAATTATTACAAGTCATACTACTAGAAAGCAGAATAGAACAACATGTATACCATTTAGACAGCAGAGTTACGAGGGAATATACCATCAGACAACTAAGAAAAGCTGCTAGGAACATTTTCAATTTGAGAATTTGCGATATAATTCTTTATCATAGATGAAAATTGTAGGATAAGCAAGAAATGTAAGGAAGGAATTGGAAAGATAAATTTCATGGAGAAGTTGGTATTGTTCGGTACTTTCTTATGGGAATAATTCCTTGATACTTTTTTAATCATTGCAAATCTTAGTGCGTAAAGGAAGATTAAACTGTGTCAATATTTTTGCATTTCCTTTTTGTCTATGCTTTACTTTTGCAGATAAGAAACCCCCCTACAGGATTGAAACTCTGAAAAATAATGGTAACAGAAAGGAGTTTTTTTTCGCAGTATTCCAATCTTAAGAATCATAGGAGATTCCTTAATTGAAACTAAAAAAGCTCAGAAACTGTTGACAACGCCAATAAGATTGATACAATATTATCAGAGTGTGGCCCAAAAAAACAGGGAAGGTATCCAGGTAAACTTAAATAACAATCTACTATTTTTATTTTGCGTTTTTTTAGTACCTGGGCGTACAAAACTCTAGTCAAAGATTTATTATATATCAATTTATTTTTTGTACTGTTTCTACTATTGCTTTCCTCGCCTTGTCTATGCTTTACCAGAATACTTCTTTCTTCTTAATTTAAAAAGTTTAGTATGTTATTCAGCAGATAACAGAAATGAGGTGCAATGCTAATCCTTTGCATAGATCTTACTGAGATCTCTGCCAAAAATCTCCGTGGTACCGAACAGTTTTCGGTTCGTCCTCATTAATTTTCTTCTTGCTTCGGAATGATCTAGTTTTTGGACTGAATAGAAATAGTGACAAATATGTAACTCAATAAACTTACTGGATTAACGTGTGACATTAGCTAGCTACTGTTAAACTGGGAGCTTAAAACTTTTAGAACTAAATAAAAAAGATGAAGGACACAGAATTAATTTCAACCAGTGAACTCCATAGATTTAGTCTGATGTAATGCAGGGATCACTGGATAACTTATTAATTTATCTTTAGTGAAACTAGGGAGACATTATTAATCTCAAATAGAACTCTAATTATATTAAATAGAAACCCTTCTGGTTACTTGATTCATCTAAACTTGATTTGTTATAGGACGAATTTTATAGAAAAAAATTACCTAGTTTTCTACGCAGTATGTTCAAGTAGTTGGATTTTAGTAAAAGACAACTAAATGAGGCATCATATACATCCATAATTTGGTTCTAATAACTCCGTACCCCATTATAATAGATTTAAACCATCTCACATATCGTTACAAATCTCTGAAGAATTATGAAAAAAACATTTCAACTTCTGACATAGCCAATGTCAACTAGTAAAGAAAGATTGAGCTAAAAGTATTTATTTCTGTTCCAAACATTTCTTGGTATGCCTTGAAATGGAATCCATCTTTTTTTTTTTTTTTTTTTTTTTCAATTGTTTCTCAATGACGGCGACGACATTGGTTTGTAATCCACTATTTCAGCAATAATCATAAGACAAACATAAAAGATCTTTAACTTCTTTAATATAACCAACATTATGTTATGAGATATTTAGATGAGGTTCAATTATTTTTTGTATATGGGTTTTATATCATTTCCAGCCCCTTCACTAATTTATAACTCAAGTTTTTAATTTTATTTTTTTGTCAGCTACAATACAACTCAATTGTACAAAATTGATAAACCTTTACGAAACAAGAGTATTACATATGTGATATATAGTTACCTTGTTTATGATCACTAACTGTATATTAGACAAAGGGAGAATATGTTTGCCCCATATTTATCCATCTTCTTTAATTTACAGTAAATGTTAAGCGTCTGATAAAAAAAATCACATATTACTATATCATTTGCAAAATAAAGTTGAATAAAGGAGTATCACAATATATATGAAATATTCAATATATCAGAAATACATAATTACCCTTACAACATTTACCAATTGCTCTAATCTGCAAAGCTGAATGTGGCCATCTTTGCAATCTTTTATTGTAATAGATTTTTTCTTAATCAGTTGTTTTATGTTCTCAACCCGATAATTAGCGGCGGTCATCCTCAATTTATTATAGCGGCATATCGGATAACATGTTGTCTAAATAATATACATGATAAAGAATAAAAAGCAAGAAGGTGATGGAACAGTTCTCATTATAAGGTGAAGGCATTTTGAGTTTTAATGACCGGTAAATGTACCATCATCGATAGGGTGTAAAATTGGTACAGTTTCTACTTTTTGTCTATCCCATTGCGTCTTTTGTATTTATATACACTTAAAAATATATTCTAACATAAAATAATCACATGACAGTTTTTAATTTTATTTCAAATTTTATTTATTATAAACAATCCGGTTTTGTATACGCAAGCCGAAATGAAAAAGATGATATATATTTTTATGCAGAATTGCAATTTTTTTTAATTGATTTTTAACTGTAGGCATATGTATTAAATGCATAAGTATTTAAAGAGTTCATTGCTAAAAATGCTTTTCCATGGCACAAGTCTATCATTGTAGCTGGTGATGGTTTTTCCGGATGATGTCAGAAACCAATTTGGTATTGTTATAGATGCTGGGTCTTCAGGCTCTAGGCTGCATATCTACAGGTGGAATGAATATTATGGTAGTGCTCTAAATTCAATGGATGATAAATCGCAACATTCTGTTCCTCAATTATACCAATCTAAAGAATGGGCAAAAAAAGTGTCACCTGGGTTGTCTAGCTTTGAAAAGAAACCTAACAAGGCATTTTCCCATCACATTAAACCTCTTCTTTCCTTTGCGGAAAGCATCATTCCTGAAGATAAGTTAAGAGAGACGCCAGTATTTATTCAAGCAACTGCAGGTATGAGGTTATTACCTGAGAAGACCCAAGAAAATATTTTACGCAATGTTTGTGAAGGAATAAGAAAATCGACAAGCTTTTTAATGAAGGATTGCAAATCACAAGTTCAAATCATTGATGGTGAAACTGAAGGTATCTATGGATGGATAAGTTTAAATTATATGACAGGACATTTCAACAATTATGAGGTAACTGATAAGGAACATTTTACCTTTGGATTTATGGATATGGGTGGTGCTTCAGCTCAAATCGCATTTGTACCAAGTGACAAGGAAGAATTGAAAACACATAGTGAGGATATTGCTAAAGTGTATTTGAAAAGTATTAACGGTGATATTCAAGAATGGAATGTTTTTGTCAGTACATGGCTAGGTTTTGGAGCAAACCAAGCACGTCAGAGGTATTGGGCGCAAATTGTCAATGCCCTTCCAGAAAATACTAACAACTATGATGATGATGATTTCTCTACTAGAACCCTATATGATCCATGTATGCCTAAAAACTGTAAACATGTTTTTAACTTCAAAGGCGTTGATTTTACTGCTATAGGTTTAGGTGACTTTGATCAATGCAGTAAGACTATATATCCTTTACTACTGAAGAATGTTCCATGTGCGGACGAGCCATGTCTTTTCAATGGAGTGCATACCCCAAGAATTGATTTTAATAAGGACAAGTTTATAGGTATTTCAGAATATTGGTACACACCAAATGATGTATTCAAGTTAGGCGGAAATTATGATTTTGAACAGTTTAGTACTGCTGTGAAGGAGTTTTGTAATAGTGACTGGGATACCATACTTAAGAACAGTGATGAAGGTAGATATAATTCTATACCGAACGAATTTTTAATTGATTCATGTTTCAAGAGTAATTGGATTTTAAATGTACTACATGAAGGCTTGGAACTTCCCAAGGAGAAGAGTTTAAGGGAACTTGATGATCGAGATAAAATTTCACACCCGACTTTTCAAAGTGCTGGTACAATTAATGATATTGAATTATCTTGGACACTTGGTAGAATGTTATTGTTTGCATCAGCTAGGCTTAATACTGGCGATTCCTTACCAAACGTAGGCATTGTGCCAAGTAAAGTAGGCATGCATAAATTTGGGCAAGTATTTATTGCAGGTTCAATCGGTTTTGATTCCGCTTTAGGTGGTAATTCTATTTGGCCCTTATGGAGATATATTTTCCTATTTTCATTGCTAACTGCAGTTATATATGTGTCACTGAGAAAGAGCTTATGGCGAATTGTGTTAACGAATACCAAAGTACAGCGCTTCATCAATTATATCGTATGTCTGTATTCTAGATTTAGGGCAAGAGGGTCTTTCTTAGAGCCATTATCTCAATTGGAGGAAGGTAGTATTAATTCACCTGAGGATAAAACTTTCAAGATGCGCAGTAAAAGTATGTTTAATTTAAACGGGTTAAGAGGAGACAAGAGGCAATTCGAGCAAGAAATTTCACAACTATCATCACCAAGCGACACCAGGTTAAATAAAGGACTACCTCAGGAACCTTCGATGGGTAGGTCTACTAGTAATATTAGAACGGCTTTCTCATTGGCAGATTTTTCTAAATTTCAAGATCGTAAGCACTTACCTTAGTTCTAATCTAATTTGTTTGTTCTTGTGATAGGCATACATATGTATATATATATATGTCTGTGTGTATTGTATTGTACCATGCACCATCTAAATTGTATTCTCTAGTTTATATATGTACTTTATTGAATTGACCATAATTCCTTCAATTTATACATAGGACTATTTCAGCTGGGTAATATAATTCTGTTTACATCTCTTTACTGACGACACATGAAAATTTTACTTTCATGAAAATTTAATTTTTTGAAAAATAAAAATCGATGCGATGAGCTAATAAAACTATAAGTTAGTGTTACCCATTTATTAGATATCTTATTAGTAAAAGTCTGAGAAAGATACAAGCAAATAAGCAGACATAAGAAATGGTTAGAGTTAGAAAACGTACATCTAAAAGAACCTCTACTCGTATGAGAGAGGGTATTGCAAAGAAGGCTACCGCTCAAAGGAAAAAGGAAAGAAAGTTTGCTAAAACTGATCCAACTTGGAAGTCGAGACATAAGAAAGATCCAGGTATTCCAGCGAGCTTTCCATACAAAGCAAAGATTCTTGAAGAAATTGAAGCCAAAAAGCAAAGAGATTTACAAGAAAAAGAGCTTGCGAAGCAAAGAAGGTTGGAAGCTAAGAAACGTGCTATCGAATTGGGTGAAGATGTTATAGAAGATGACATGGAAGATGATGGCCAAAATGGATTGGCAGCTTTAGTAGCTTCTGCTCAACAAGCTGCTGCAGATTATGACGGACCAGCTGACAATATGGAAACTGCAAAAGATTTAGATATTTTAGATTATGATATTAACTTTTATGAAGATAGTGAAGGTGGTGAATCTGAACTAGAAAAATCAAGAAAGGCCTACGATAAAATCTTTAAGACAGTTGTTGATGCTTCTGACGTTATTTTATATGTTCTTGACGCAAGAGACCCAGAAGGCACCAGATCCAGAAAAGTTGAGCAAGCTGTTTTACAAAGCCAAGGTAAACGTTTAATATTAATTTTAAATAAAGTTGATTTGGTTCCACCATATGTTTTAGAGCAATGGTTGAATGTTCTAAAATCAAGTTTCCCAACTATTCCACTAAGAGCTGCTCCAGG
>PPOM03000367.1:180799-253722 GCA_003708925.3 Kazachstania martiniae
AGATCTTCCTTGTTCCACGAATGAGCTCATTCTTTGTGGTACGAAGTTGTCACAACTTCCTTACAGTATTAATGAATGGAACCTCGATCTTTTGGACTTGTCACATAATGTAATCGGTACAGAACCTTTGAGACATAAAGTAGCCCAAGGTTTGAAGGGCTTAGACCTCTCATTTAATGAAATATTAAACTGGGGTATGATTGATGATGTCAATGTGTTTTTACCTAACTTAGAGTCATTATATTTAACTTCTAATCCGTTGTTTTTGACTGTTCCATCAGAAGATACATTGTTCTACTCTGTTTTAGCTCGTTTCGATAACTTGAAATACTTAAATGGTTCTGTTATTACACCTAGCGTTAAGAAGGAAGCTGAGTTGTATCTCATATCACAAGTTACCAATGGAAAGGTTCCATATGATGAACGATATCAACGTTGGAAGCATTTATTAACAACATATAGTCCTGAAGGCTCTTCCAAGTATTCGACGGATAAGAGCTCATGGTTGGAAGGAGAGTTTTTAAGTTTACTTATTATTGATGAAGAGAACGATCAATCTTTTGAGTTAAAGGTATTAGCTGGATATTCTGTCAGACAATTAAAAGGGATTATCTCTACTAAAACTTTAACGACAGTCACATCAATTGAAATCTTCCATAACATGGGGGGAAGTGACTTGGGGAAGATTGATAGAGAATTTTCAAGATTATCGGATATATTTTTGAATGATGGTGACAGAATTTTTGTTAAGAAACGCATGTAACGTAAAGCATCAGTATAAATCTATATATATGAAATATATGGTACATATTAAAAAGGACTATGATAGATCATGATGCGATGAAAATACTAATCTGTGGTAAAGGTCCATAATGGATCACCTAAGTGATGAATCATTTCAACACCGTGACCCTTGTTGATCTTTTTAATATCTTCAGTACTCATCATTAACTTGCCAACAGCAAGGGCGCTATCCTTATTCTCTGCATTGATGACTACAATTGTACCTTCTTCAAGACCTGGGGCACTTGGTAACTTCGCACCTGGAGAAGTTAAACCTGGGCACATGATGTTGGCACCAGATAAAACGAACTTAATAGCCCCTCTGTCTACTTGGACAGTTGGGTAAGCCTCAGGAAATTTATGGACTAATTTTAAACTTGGAATCAATTCATCGAATTTTTGAAAAAATAAAACTTCACCGTCAACTGTATATAGTTGTATCTTGTCTTCACACTTGATCAATTCAATTTGACTCTTCTTTGGAATTAATTCATCTATCACACTTTCTAGTTGTGGGTATTGAGAAACTAACTTAGTTTTTAACGTTCTTTGGATAGATGATTTGACTTTTGAGCGAGAGTGGACATCTTCCTTGGTGAACCTATATTATATGTTGTATATCTACATGTTAGTAATGAAAATCTTGATAAAGAAACCAGAACATCTATTAATATGTTATGATCAGGTATCAGGAATGGCTGCATACTTTTTAAACATTTTTAATTTCGGATTGTAACTGTATAATTGTGTATAAATAGTAAAGTGAATGTGATACCAGTATGGCTTACACTTCGATGGTTTTATTTGTTTTTCATTTTTATTTTTCTATTTTTTTTATGTGTGTGCTCTTTGGATTTTTTTCTGATTCCGAGTATTTAACCATTTAATAAGTATAAATGAAAAAAATAAAACCAAGGCCCACAAATCTCAGTTTATTTGACTTTTGTGTCATCCAGATTTTTGATATCTTAGTTGGTAAAGTTTATTCATTAATAGCATAAAGTTATATATCTATATCAAATTACAATTTGGCAGCATTTCAACTCTTCTGAAGTTGTATTGTCAGTATTCTATTCTTTGTATTCTTCAAACGCAGCAATAATATCATTTTTGGTAAATTTAACATGAATGCCCTTATAATGTTTATCAATAAGTGTGTATAACTTCAAGTACAATGAAACAGTTTGACCTTGTAAACAAGACCATAGTTTTTCATGAATAATATCCTTCATTAATTGTGGCTGGCCTATGGAAAAGTGATGCAACAGGTGTTTGTGTAGTTTTTTGACGAGGAGATGGATTTCAGAAGAAGTATAACCAGACAAAATGTTTTCCAAGTTCTGCTTACTATATGCGCCCTGATTGAAGGACTGGTTAGTGCCATTTGCAAATAAATGTGCCGCACCTTCAACAAAGGCATTAAGTTTAGGCATAGCATCATTTAGTAAATATGTAGCATATTCATCTTTCTGAATATCAAATTCCTTATTACTTTTACTAATAGCATCATCAAAAATACCTTCCATCTTAACATTCAACAGTGACAATAATTCACTTAACCAATTATAATTAACCAAAAGAGTAATTGTTGATGACAAAGTATCTTCGTTGAATGCCTTTTTTGGTAGATTCTTTAATACTTTATAGTCGCTACTTCCGTCCAAAGCATTGACAGTACTTAAGCATAATCGACTACATGAAGTAGATAGTAATTCATTTGTCTCATAATCTTCAAAATTCTTGATGTCTAGTTTGCCGGTTGTAAAAACTAGACCATCATGAAGATTTTCTAATAATACAGGCAGTAACCTGATAGGTGGTAGTATTTCTCTATTGGTCAAATTTGAACTAACTCTATCGGCATACAGAATTTGATCTTCTATAAACTCCGACCAAAGTTGCTTCATAGGAGCTAAAATTCTGGTAAAAATATTGAAAAGAAATTCCTGATTAGACGATTCTAACTTCTTAATTTTGTGTTCAAGTACAACCATAATTGATGGTGGAGTACTCTGGTCACTTTTATACATATCCCAAAAGAAAGTGGCGATTTGGTTGATCATAGGTTGAAACACTCTAGACACCATTTGCATCTGAATCGAAGCGGACTCCCTATCAGATTCCATTTTTTTAATAGTGTCCAGGGGGACCATTCTTGAATTAATGTCTGTGTATTTTACAACAAAGTCTTCGAAATGCTGTTCAGAAGAAATATGAAAAAAATTATTGACAAAATTCTGGTAAACAATACAGTGATGCTCAATAAAATCCAACGCTTTAATTGCACTTGTTAGTTTGGAAATAATTACAGGTTCTGTTTTTATAGTCTTTCTGGAAGCCTTATAGACTTTCCATTGGTCTAACAAAAGTTTTTCTCCTTGTTGACTCAAACTCCCTTGATCACCATCCGGATGATCTGAGATCGCCTTTAATTTGGAAAGCAGTCTTTGTGACATATTTGAATATACCTTCTGGATATTTTTATTCCATTGTTCAATAATGGCATTATATGAATCTTTTGACACTTCTTTACAAAACATTGTAAGAGTAGAAAATGTTAATAATCTTGATAGGATATTAATTAACTGTTCATCAGACGTAGTATCCTTGTTTATATTAACGAACATGACACTTAATTCTTCTACTACACGTTCTAGAAATAATTCAGTGACCTTTTCATAGTATTGACGTCTTTTTTTTAGGGCTTCCATATCTCTTAGACTATAGTTTTCTTTATTGGTTTCACCGCTAATAGCCTTTAGTGCCTTTGATAAGGAACTTAACTGGCTTTCCATCCAAGGTAGGTTTCTTTCTCTAATCGGACATTTAAGCAATTCTTTCAAAGTTGTCTCATCTAAAGAAACAGTATTCAATAATTCGGAAAGGGTATTCCAAAGAAGTTTCTTATTAGCACTTTCGATCTGAAGACCATTATGCTGTCTTTCAACATATTCAATATCTTGAGAAAAATTATTCATTTCCATTAAAAATAGTGAAAAGGCTGGATTCATCTTCGCACATTCTTTTTCGACGTTTTGCTCGTATGGTAATAAGCTGGGGCCCAAATTCTGTAGTTCTACAATACTTTTGTTTAATGAATGTTCTACAACTCTCAATTGAGAATCGAGTCTGACTAACAGCTTATCTGCATTATCTCCCATTTCCCAATTGATGTCGTTAAGAGTCTCTAAAATGGCTTCATCACTAATTTCGAGCAACTTGCTCTTAGACTGCGGCACCAAATCTCTGGAATCATCATCCATTGATGGAATTTGTCTATTGTCTTCTTCCTGAATTGTTGACACTTGATGATACACATGAGGGTGGTCATTGTCAAGTGTTTGACTATAACGTTGTTCGTCACCTTCTCTAAATGATAAATCATTTTCTTCTTCATCAATAGTCGCATTCAAATCAATATCCTCCTGCTCATTGTATATACTAGTATCTGGTAATGGTATTGGTACAGGTGTTGAATAGTCCTCCAAATCCTTTGATCGTGGTTCCCCCCCGTATACGGGCTGTACTACTGCCACTCTTGGCTGATTAGTATCTGACAGGACAGCATTTATATCTTCCAAAAGGTGATCAACCTGGCTGTTACTTCCATTTGTACTTGCCTGTTCGGCAATAACTTCTATATCCTTAGAAGTTGGTTCATCGAGTTCCGCATTATTTCTGGATTGCACCAATTTCTGATATTTTTCGTTAGACTTCTGCTTTTCCACTGCTCTCTGCTGTTCAATTATTGCTTGTTCCTGTCTCTTTTTTTCTTCATCTTTTAGTCGTTGTTCTTCTTCTCTTTGAGCTTCTAGTAGTTTCTGTTCAGCCAGTTGTTGTTCGTGTAATTGTTGTCGTCTCTGCTCTTCAAGCATGCGTTGCTCTTCTGCTCTTCTCTTTTCTTCTGCATGTTTGGCCTCAAGAGAGCGTCTTTCTGCCTCTTCTCTTTTAGCATTTTCAAGTTTTCTTTGTTCCTCTTCATTTCTTATTTCTTCAGCTCTTCTTTGATCCAGGATTCTTTCTTTTTGCTCCTGAGCATATTTATTACTAACTTCGTTTATTGTACTGTTGCTAGAGTATGGTGTTCTATTAAGTGACCTTGTGCCAGGTGTTGGGATAGTGCTCCCAATTACCGGTGCTGTAGTAGGTTCAGAATATATGTTATGTGTCTGGTTTCCAATGGGCTGTTGCTTCTGCTGTTGTTGTTCTTTTTGGTAGTGTGTTGATGGTAAAGGGGCAGTTGCCGGAACTTTAATTGGGCTTGATGGGTTAGTAGAGATATTCGAACCTTTTTTTTGAATAACTGCCCTTTGATAACTTCTCTCATCTAAATAAAAGGTGCCCAAATCCCAATTAATTAATTCTGGAACATGGCCATCGTATGTATCCATATATGTTCTTATTATACTCCTAATGAAAACAGTCCTTTCTTTTGCGGAATTTGTTTCCCAGTAATATTTCTTTCCCATAGTGAAAATAAAACCCTCTGGTACCACATCATCTCTTTCCACGCATGTCAGTTCTTTTAAACTCCATGTTCTACCAATTTGAAAAGAACCATCAGAATTTTCTCTAGCTTTATGAACAAAAATCTTCGTCTGATCGTTTGCTTTTGCACTAATTATGATAACTCTCTTCTTCTTATTCTCTAATTTAGAGTCCGCAGCAGGCCGAGAACTTGGATACCTAGCGTCTTCGATAATTCTGACATGAGTTAAATAACTATTAGGTGGATTATTAGTCTTTGAATCAGGTTTAGAGAAACAATACTTAATTATTGCCGTCCTATCTCTGTCGTATTGCTCTGCCAAAAAATTTGAACTCTGTGATGAATTTGATGATCTGGATGTAGTTCTCCTATGGGAATTTGAACCAGAAACTGGAGGATGTGTCCATGCACTCCCACTAGTCGTCCTCGAATGTTGATAAGCACCGCTTCCAGCAGAAGGTGTACGTCTTGGCTTATTACTGGATGAGAGTCTTTCATCATGAGACGATTCCCTGCTATGGGATTTCTTTTTAAACGGTGAAATAGCACTTCTCATAGCTATAACTCAACGCAATTGCTTGTCTATAAACTAAAGAGTAATAAATGGTATTCTGTATACCAAATTCCTATGTTAACAGGAACACGAAGAGGACAATCCCTATAAATTATAAAATTTACGTTTAATCAACATAATATTTGGCTATTTTGCTTCTTACATATATCGTACAAACGGATCTTTCCAAAAAATTTTCGAGAAGGAAAAGTTCAAATATGGAAAGAAAAATTGGTTTAATTTAGATGTTCTAAGGTCATCTACTAGTGATTAAGACAAAGTATCCATCCACCTTTACAATTATACAATACGATAAACATGTCTCTAGATTTTAACGGCTTAGCACAACAATTCACTGAATTTTACTACAATCAATTCGATACCGACAGAACTCAATTAGGTAATTTATACAGAGATGAATCCATGTTAACTTTCGAGACTACTCAATTACAAGGTGCAAAGGCTATTGTTGAAAAGTTAGTTTCTTTACCTTTCCAAAGAGTCTCCCATAGAATTACAACTTTAGACGCACAACCAGCATCCTCTAATGGTGATGTTTTAGTTATGATTACCGGTGATTTATTGATTGATGAAGAGCAGAACGCCCAACGTTTCTCACAAGTTTTCCACTTAATCCCAGAAGGTAGCTCTTACTATGTTTTCAACGATATTTTCCGTTTAAATTATTCTGCTTAAATATACTAACATATTCACCCTTTTAAATTTTGAAATAGTAATTATATGTTAGAACGCAACTATATATATATATGTGTGTAGCTAGATATATATCTGTCGATAAATATTAGAAAGTATCACAAAATAAAAGTAAAAATCATTATATATAGTCTTTTAGAATCGACCTGCGATTTGACTGTGCTAACTTAGCGTGTATCCCATTTGAGATATCTTGTGCCACCAATTCATCGACTTCGATCGATTTTTTAACATACCTAATTAACTTTTTCATATCAACACTCTGGGGAATCCTTACCATTCCATGAGAATCAAGAAGTACATAGTCACCTGGGTGGATAACTTGTACTGTTTGTTCATCAGTTTTAATTTCCAATGGAACGTCAACTTCAACTGGCTTAACTGCCAATTTTGATGCACATGCTCCAACTCCGTAGCTGAAAACAGGGTACTGTAAATCGACTAATTCTGGTATATCTCTTACCCTTCCAAATATCACGGATGCTTTGGACTTTAAATATTGTGCTCGCCTAGCCATTAAACCTCCAAACATCGCTTGTGTCACTCTGGTATATGGTTCATTGGAAGCTTGTAGAGGAAGTGTCAAAGTGCAAATAAGTACTGCACCTTCCGGAATACTATCAACATAATTTACAGTTGGCCTTGGATCAGTTATTGGGGCAAATAATACATTATAAGTAAACCCAGCAATTGAAGATTTTGATCCTGAAAGCCCTGATCTTTGGGTTAGATTTGGAAAATATCCCCCATCTGCAATTTTATACATATTGAGCAAGCCATCCGCGACATCACATGTAGTGAACTGTTCAAGTTCATTAATAATACTACTATTTTCCATATTTAACTTATTCTCTAAATATTATTCTAGAGTTTGTACCTGTTACACTATCCTCCATAATGTAGATCTGAATTACCTGATTAAAGTATTGCGGACTCCTTCATCCGCCAATTATAAACTAAGAAAATATCATTTTTTTTAAGTTATATATGTAAGCATATATATAATTATAGTTTACAATATTATATAAAAAATTCCATCAGATAACTCCATATGTTATACTTCGTTAGAGCTCATTTCATAGATTTTGCATTTCAATTTATGGTAGTGGAGGTGGAGGTGGAATGAATGAAGGTGCTGCTGCGATTGCGTCATCTTCAGATACAACAGAATCTGGAATTGACAGAACATCGTCATTATCTGAGGCATGATCCACCATAAGGTGTCCATCAGCTTGGTCTGACAATTGATGTTGAGTTTCTATAGGTCCTCCAGTTGGTTGAATAACAGGTAATGGTGGTGCAATTGGGATAGGTGGTTGAGCAAGAGATGCTACTGGTGCAACTGGTGCTGGTGCAACTGGTGCTGGTGCAACTGGTGCTGGTGCAACTGGTGCTGGTGCAACTGGTGCTGGTGCAACTGGCTCAGAGATTGTCTTTGAAATCTCTTCTTCATCAGACCATCCGTCATCTTCTTCATCTGGAAGACCCCTCTGGGAACGCCTTTGTGCTTCGGCAGCTTTGTTATCAAATGAACCAGTAGAACTGGATGCTAATTCTTGTTTGAAGAATTGATCTGGCCTCGTAGATACAGGTGCATTTGAAGTTGAGGCATTGGACATTTTAAATTGACTACCATTATTGGTTTGAACAGAAGCATTATTGGCAGTCGTTGGTGTTGATGCATTACTGCGTGTATCTACAGTATTAACAGTTAAATCATCAGACACAGAATTCTTTTCTTCAGCTAATTGCTGACGTAGAGCAGCTAGTCTCTTTTCCTTATCAGCTTTTTTTTTCAGTCTTAACTTTTCTAATTCATCCTTCAATTTTTTCTCTTCCTCATCTTCTTCATCACTTTCATTATCCTGTGCAGATGTTTCAGTTTTGACTGAATCTTTGTTATCGGTAGCCACTTCTGCTTTGATCTGCGGTTCCTCAATTTCAAATGGGGTAGAAGTGGTAGTTGTATTGTCAACATCACGCCTTGAACGTTCATTACGTCTATCTAACCCAAATTTTGCTAACTTTTCTTTCATTCTCTTTTGCGCCTGTTCCTTTAAGTAGGCAGCTCTCTCTTCAGATGACTTAAATTGGGAATAGGAAGGTGTAACATTTCCCGATGAACTCTCCTGTTGGGCAATTGGAGAAGTTTCGCCCAAGTTAGGAGTTGAGTTCAGTGATCTTATAAACTCACGAACTTCAGCTTCTAAGCCAATACCAAATTCCCATTTTTCAAACAGGGAGCCCTCATTACTCATATTTTTACCGGATAAAGCAGACATTAACGTAGCAGAAATATCAGAGATTGAGCTTCTAACATCATTGATGATTTCTTGATTCTTTGAACTTTCTTCCTTGATTTTGTTTATTTCTTGAGAATATTTGTCAGATTCATCCTGAGAAGCGGCTGCAGAACCCTTACCGGTCAATGCAGCCATTCTTGACATCAATAATGCTCTGCTCTGAGCTTTCTTTCTGTCATTATCGGTAATTTCACCATTTGGACCACTGCCTGTAATGGAGGGAGGGTTTTTCAGCTTAAATAATTCAATTTTAGCATTAGAAATTTGGTTATCAATATCTGCAATTTGAGAAAAAAGGGTAGGAACTCTGGTAATTATAGCATTAAACCTCTGCTTTAGATCTGTTGGAATGGAAGAAGTTGAGGTAATTGGGACATATAGTTGTTTAATTTCATTCTTTAAAATTTCAATACGCTGAATATCATCATCTATAGTTCGACTCGAAGAAGATGAGATAACACTTGAAACACGTTTAGTTTGTGGTGAAGATTCTTGGACGTCAGATTTAACCTCAGCTACTTTCGTAGTATCTGGTGAGTTGTTAGTAGATATATCAGGATATCTTGTCTCTGCAGATTCTTCTGTAGCCTCTGATACCTTCGGTTCGTCTGCATTGGTTGAATAAATCTTTCTACGATTTCTGAATGTTGGTAGAGTATTTTCATCATCATTATTTTTATAACTCAAAGCATTATTCTTAGCGGCGGAACTGCTTGGAGAATCTATAGATTTCATTTGAGTCTTAACATTGTCTAAAATTCTATTACTCGATGGAATAAGACTTTGAGGTAATCTATTAGGTAAATTTTTACCATTTAATTTTCTGTAAACTAAATGCATTCCAAGAGCAAATTCTTGTTTGTTTAAAGTACCACTATTATTTATATCACACAAATTCCAAATATGTTCTAAGTCATTTCTATTTAAACCAGATTTTCTAAAAATTTCAACAGCTGTTGGAGAATCTAATAGGCCCTTATTTGCTGTATCGTATGTCTGAAAAATCTTGTAAAATAAGGATTTCTCTTCATCCGAGATAGAGTCCTCAGTTTCTTCAGATAGCTTACTGGTGAAACTATTAGCAAGACTATTTTGTGAATAGATTTCATTATTCCCAAAACCAGTTTTTTGAGCAACTAACGGAACAGTCGGATTAAAGTTGGATGGGGGTAAATAGCCTGTAGCTTGTGGTTGTAATCCACCTTGCTGCATCTGAATTCCCTGTTGCTGGCCAAACGATAACTGCGGCATACTATTTCCTGTTTGATTTGACATCACTGGAACAAAGCTACCGGTATTTTGGGGTTGTAACATATTACCAGTTAATTGATTTTGTAATGGTGCTGTATTGAATGTAGTAGGCATCATGGTTGGCATACCTCCTGTAAGTTGTGATTGCAAAGGCCCCCCGGTAGCTTGAGCCGGCATTCCAAAGCTAGTTTGAGGAATGTAGCCAGTGTTTTGCTGAGTCAACATACCACCAGTAATTTGAGACTGTAATGGAGCACCAAAACTAGTCTGGGGCATAAATCCAGTTGACTGAGGTTGCAAGTTTGGAACACCTGCAGAAATTAATTCATCAAATGGTGTCTTCGTGGTAGGAGCTGAATTACCTGATGCAATACTTAAATTAATCGCATCAATAAAACTGTTAACCTCATTTTTGGTTTTAGTATCTAACTCATAAGGAATAGAATCGCCTTGTAAAACATCATTAATTAAATGCATAGCTAATGCAAACTCAGGAAATAGTAATTGGCCAGCTTTACTAGTGTCACAAAGAGTCCAAATTTTAGCTAATTGAGAAGGTGGTAAACCAGATTTTATTAGAATAGCTCTACAATCATTACCTGTAATAGTATTTGATCCTGGCTTAACGACCGATCTAAATAAAGTTTCAAATTTAGCTTGATCGCCTGCCGTTATAAAGCTTAATCTAATAGCAGGAATCTTGATATCATTGTTCATACCATTGTTAGCAAACGAGTTGACAAAACCAGTAGCAGTCGGTTTCAATGGCTCTAATTGCACTTGAGATTGAGCGTAAAAACCTGTCTGTTGTGGTTGCAAAGGTTGCAGTGGAGTTTGAGGTTGAGAATTAAAAGTATTTTGAGCCGGAATTTGAGGTTGTAAGGCCGGCATGGATGGCTGCTGTAGCACTGGTTGTTGTTGCACTGGCTGTTGTTGAGTTTGTTGTTGGAAGTAACCAGTTGATTGGGGCTGTAATTGGACCTGTGGAGTCACAGCAGATGGTTGATTATTAGGCATATTCTGGAAATATCCAGTGGATTGAGGTAAAATAGATTGCATACCAGGCTGCTGCTGTTGTTGGCCTTGGAACCCAGTCACAGATGGCATGTTCTGTTGTGGCGGTAATGGCTGTTGTTGGTACATGCCACTGTTATTAGGCTGTGACCCGGTTTGAGTCTGACTCATGCCATTATTAGGGAAACCACCATAAGAAGGTTGCATGGTTTGTTGCTGAGGCTGTAACGCATTGTAGCCACTAATCTGTGGTGTGCCTGCCTGAGGTGTACCCGCTTGAGGTGTGCCTAACTGAGGCGTACCTAGCTGAGGTGTTCCAGCATTCAAATAAGAACCTTGCTGTGAAAGCTGCGGATGTTGCTGTTGTTGCTGTTGTTGTTGTTGTTGTTGAGACTGCTGTTGGAAATATCCATTGCCTGGATAGTTACCAGTCTGACCTTGGTAGGGATTATACATGGTATCAATCACAACACTACTTCAGCTTCTTCTTGCTGAATATATAGTAAAATAGCAAATATGATTGTTTTATCATGTAAAATCTTGAATTTACTGGAAGGTATTCATTTAAGTTACCGACCAAAGAAGAAAAAATAGGGATTTAGAATACCGGGTAACAATAGTGTACAAATAGATCAGATTATTACAACAATACTAATGTCAGGTATTTTCTATATGTCGAATATGATAATATAGATTTTGCTGTATTTAAGACCAACTCTGGTATTACTTTAGTTGTTTATTTAAGAGAAATAATGTTCTCTTTTGTAACTTTTTTTAAAACTGAAAACAAGATATCGAAAAAGGTTCCACCATTTTGACAGAAAATATTCTGGTCTATGTAAGTATGATTAAAATCATATCATATCAATGCTACAAGATTCGGTATTTCTCATCTATGTTTATTTTGTAGTTCATCGATCAATAAGCTATATAAGATTATAAAGAAATTGAAAATGTATAGACTAAATGTAAAAAGTAAATAAATATATCTCTAAACGTCCAAAACTAACACAACAAAAAGACATGCAGAGTATAGCAAGTTACAATTAAATTGTTATGTCAACGTAGTACACAGGTCTTCTTGATTCAAGAGGCAGTATTATGGATGGTAATTACTACATCATCCATATAGAGAGTGACAGAAAGGCTACATTGCTTTACTTATAATAACATTCTTACCCGGTATGCATTAACAACTTTCTTATTTCTTGAAGAACCAAACATGGACAGTCTTACTAATGCAATCAACTTGTGATAGACCCCATTATATGAACGCAATTATAGGAAAGGCATGTGATCCCGATGACTTAGATGGTTGTGTCATAAGTTGCCAAAATAGAACCAAAGAAAAACATTTCTTGGTATTTTCGTTTACGCGAAGGTTATGACGAATGGCCAAACAAAGCTCAAAGACAGAATTAGTAAAGCAATAGATTCAACAAATCGTATAACCATAAAATTAGGATATGGATATGGTAATAGATGCAAAAAGACATAGTTCGAACAGGATCTTGAAGCTGTAAGAAGTAAAACGATCGTTGTTTCAATTGGAGTCAATCCTATATTACCTTCTTTCTTTCATTAATTAATGTTGTTATTCCACGGAAAATACTTTGATAAGAGAAGAAGAAGAAAGTTTAACTGCTTATTTTAAACGCTACTAGGTTTCTTTCAGTAGGCATCACGAACCGGACCCGAGAACTAGCAGAAAATCAAATAAAATTTTTTTGTCTTCTAAAATAATGAACATAGCAATAAAATGGACAACCGCGCAGATCTAAAAGGGAAACTGTGCAACGCGCTAAAAATAAATCTTTTTTTCTATATTGAAATATGGCCGTTTAAAAGATGGGTGTACGTGCCTTGATGTTTGTCGTTTAAGCGTATTTCTTGGGTCCGCGTTTTTTTTATTATTATAATTCTTTTAGTTAGTTACAGAGCGGGGGAGGAGGGATACACAAGGCTAGAGTGTATAAATTCATTTATGCAGGTTTTCATAAGGAAAATTTTTCTTTATGTATCTGATGCAGTCCTTATTTGGCTAAGATCTGAAGGCATTTTTCAATTTCTTTTCTTTTCTTTCCTTTGGTTTCTCAACAAACGAGAGAGAAGGTCAATCACTGAAGGAAATTGGAGAGTGCCTCAAACGACAGCTAGTTTAGTAACTATGCTTTTTGTTATGTGATAGAATGAGAGATCCACACAAGAGAGAGAAGTAAATGCATAATTCTTAAAGTTTCACAGGAAACTCAAGGTATGTACTATTTTTGCTGCAAATGTAAATAAACATGATATCAATAACAGGTTATTGTTTTCACGACACTTTTATATACGTCGTTTGTTCTAGGGTCTTTTTTCTCGGTGGTGTGTATGAAGAAAAAAACAAACAAACAAAACAACACTGTAGTTTCTATACAATAATTCAAAGCAAAGAAAAATTACACACAACCAAATCTGGGCCCGTTTACTAAATAGCTCTAAAGCAAGGTGAACTTTTTTCACTCTCTTTGTAACAAAATTTATTATATAAAGAGGTCAATACTCATTCAATTCATTAAAATAATTATTCCTTCTCTTAACTCTTTTTTATAAGTTTTTCTAAAGAGACCGAAACTTTACATTCGCTTTACATAACTATAATAATGAACTCTAAGATCGCTGTTTTATTAGCTGCCGCTGCCGTCGCTTCTGCTCAATCCGCTACCCAAGTCGCTGAATTAAATGCCATTTTAAAGGATGTCCAAGGTCACTTAAACGATTACATTAACTTATCCAAGGACCCAAACTCTGGTGTTTCTTTAACTAACTTACCAAACGGTGTCTTAGACATTGGTATGGCTTTAGCTCAAGGTAACACTGATGTTTCTTCCTTATACTCTGAAGTTGACTTCGCTGGTGTTTCTGAATTATTAACCAAGTTACCATGGTACTCTTCCAGAATTGTTCCATTAGTTGACGCTGCTGTTCCAGAATCTTCTGCTGCTCCATCTACTTCTGAAGCTGCTCCATCTACTTCTGCTGCTCCATCTACTTCTGAAGCTGCTCCATCCTCTTCTGCTGCTCCATCTACTTCTGAAGCTGCTAAGTCCTCTGCTGCTCCATCCTCTTCCGAAGCTGCTAAGTCCTCTGCTGCTCCATCCTCTTCCGAAGCTGCTAAGTCTTCTGAATCTGCTAAGTCCTCTGCTGCTCCAACTTCTGAAGCTGCTAAGTCCTCTGCTGCTCCAACTGCTGACGCCATTTCTCAAATCGGTGACGGTCAAATCCAAGCTACCAACTCTGTCCACCAACAAACCGAAAACGGTGCTGCTAAGGCTGTCGCTGGTTTAGGTGCTGGTGCCATTGCCGCTGCTGCTTTATTATTATAAGTGTAATAACAAATTTATTAAAATTTCCATACCTTTTTTAACACTTACACTTTTTTAATTTGAATTTTATATATATTTTGCTTTGTCATACATAAAAAATTCATATTTGATTATGATAATAACTAAATTAAGAAAACAATTATATAGAAACTGGTTTTTCTAATTTTTAAAAACAAAATCTTTTTTTTTCTTTTATTTTATATTATTACATAGGTACGTAGATACATTAAATATGGTTATTCATTTCTTGTACTGCTCAGGTAACCATTCTGTTCTATCTTTGGTGACCTTGCTGGAGGAGCTTTTCTTGATTTTCTTTTCGATTTTTGGTTGGACGAAGAAGAAATAAGCACCACCAATAGCAATTAGGATACTGAAAACAATCGATAAGAATTGAAGATTGAAAATAGATAACACTGGTAACACAATTCTAATATGAGAGAAATCGACAGCAACTTGAACAGGATAATCATCAACACCATGTCTTTGTACATGGATAATTGGCAACAAGTAGTATTCACCTTCTGGAATACGAAAATTAACTCTTTGATCAAATACAACAGTTTCATTAACACCAACATGCAAATTTTCTAAAGCTCCAAAAGAAATGTTAGCACTCATATGACCATATGGATAGTTTAAAATGTTACCTGAAGCACCAGTAATTGTAACATTTGTTTCGTCATGGTTTGTAAAGTTATAATATAATGTGGCTACATCATTTTCTTCAAATTCGACAAATTCAGTTAGAGGAGTACCTGGCTTTTCAAGGATTGTATAGGTAATGTTAAAAGGTAATGTTGGAATTGATTCTTCTTCAACTTCATTGTTAACAGTTTCACCTACATCAACATCCTTTTCAGTTGAGTGACCTAAAGCAAATGAAGTTGTTAATAAACCTAAAATAATCTTGGAGAATTTCATCTTAATTTATTTATCTCTTGTATCAATTGCACAAATTACCAATTAAGGGAAAGTAAGTAAAGATTTATATCGTACATAAATCTTTATATACTTGCTTCTATATATGTTATTCTATACATGCTTACGTATACCACAATAATATTACCCGGCAATAGCTGACGTGGTCCAAAAATATTTACACGTGACTTTTTTATAAATTCCTCAAATAAATTAAAGATTTTTCCTTTCTACGAATATATCTGTGTTTTGTCTTATCTATAATTCCGAAAACGGAGATTATTCCAAAAACGGAAAGTGAAAATTTTTTTGCTCATATTCTTTGAGGTTAACATCTGTAATGGTTGTATATATATAAGTAAATGAAATTTTTTTTGTTTAATTAATTTACTGTTAACTAGGTATTTACTTAATTTTATTTATTTTATCTATTGATTTTTTATATTTTAGTTTTATTCTAATTTTTGAAATACTACAAGTTTTGACAAACAAACTAATATATTTCATAGTATATTTACTACCGAAAACCCTAACTTCTGGTCTTCTTTTCATATTTCTTTAATTCTCTCTTTTTAAAGAATCACAAAAGTTTACTATTTTATCCATCACAAATTTCATTTCCTAGCGTATAGAACCCGATTATTCACTACTGCGCGATCAATTTCAAAATATTGTTAATTTAGTATTATCAACTTATTATTATTATTATTTTTTAGAGTTTTAGAGTTAATTATTGTTATTTTTTTTTGTTATATCATTAAAAATGGCTTGCTAAATTAAATTCCCTTTTCCAAATTAGAAAGAGAATTATATTTTGTTATTTAAGAAAAGAGTGAAATCGTATTCTTACATACCAATCCAGAAGAGAATAGAGAAAAAAAAAATAAAAATGTTTTAATATAAGAAAGGACAAAGAAAAATAGTTTTTTTTTTGAAAAATTATCTTCCTGTCTAATTATATTATTAAATCAATCTTTTATTTTTATTTACTACCTTCTTCCATATTAGAAAAGAAAAAAAATGTACTAATGAATTTTAATTGTAAAATGAAAATATAGGAATTTATTGAAAAGTCTTTTCCCATTTTATTTTTTATTTTAAGCCCAATTATTTTTTATTTTTCAAAAAAAAACATATATACAATCTAATCAATCATGTTCCCGTAACGGTTATATTATTATTAGGTTAATCCCCACACAATCCCCAATCAAACAAAAATTAAATCAAATTAAATCCAAAGTTCCAAAAAATCAATTATTATTACTATCAAATTACAAAAGTTTCGTCAAATTACTATTAAATTATCAGCAAAGTTATCAATTATAAATCAATTTATGAAAATGTCTCAATTAAGAAATACAACAAGTCTATTTGGTGATGGTTCGATGCCTCATTTTGCCGAACCATCATCTGTCAAATCTTTAGAAAAAGAAAATATGTTTAATGCTACTACCACTGTTAGTGAACAACCTGTCGTTGGTGAATTAGTCTTCGGTAAGTTCATTAAGATTGAAGAAGAAGAGGAAAACCATATTGACCCTTTCAACTTCAATTTAAATGGTAATACTCAAGCGGCTACTTCTCAAGTTGCTAGTGAAACTCCATCAACAGGTTTTATTGGTGAAGAATTAGATTCTGCCGTCGTTGACGCCTTCTTCTCTTCAAGTACTGATTCCACTCCAATGTTTGAATTTGAATCTATTACTGATTCTAATAATTCCAATCCAAAGGAGTGGTCTTCATTATTTGATAATGATATCCCAATCATTACAGAAGAAGATGTTATGAAGAACGATAAAGCTATTGAATCAACCGAAGAGTTAGTTTCAAAATCTATTCAAACTACTAACATTAATACCTCTTTCTTACCAACACCAATCATTGATGACATTAAGATTACTTCAAACCAATCTCATTCACCATCAATGAGTTCTCCAGCTATTGGTCGTATCTCCAAAAAGTCCTCAATTTCTATTAAGGATGAAAAGGTTGATAAGTTGGGTGTTGTTGCTTACAACCGTAAACAACGTACTCTACCTCTAACTCCAGTTATTCCAGAATCTGATGATCCTGTTGCTGTCAAGCGTGCTAGGAACACAGAAGCTGCTAGACGTTCTCGTGCTAGAAAGTTGCAGAGAATGAACCAATTAGAAGATAGAGTAAAGGAATTACTAGATAAGAACAACAGCTTAGAACAAGAAGTTGCCAGATTAAGAAAATTATTAGGAGGTAACTAGTAAAGTTACTACTATTCCATACTTTTTAAAAACCAAAAAAATTTTAAAAAAAACCATAAAACAAAAAAAATATGTTCTATCTTTTTTCAATATTTCTTTATATTTATATATAGTTCATTTATTTATTTAAATTAATAACAAAATCTTTTATTTTTTTAAGACTGTAAAACAAATAATTTTTTACTAACCACCGTGTAAAGTGGAGGTGAATGACACAATATCACCATCTTCTAGTTCATAATCCATTTCACCTTCCAATTCCCAATCTGTATCATTAATCAAAGTGATAATACCAGGTCTAATACTATTGTTTTCGATAAATACCTCAATATCATTCTTTTTAGGTATCATATTTTCACAAATATAATCAATTAAATCACGAACTGTAACAGGATCCTCCTTTGGAACAACCACATTGTGTACCCTTGTCTTATCGACAATGACATCTAACCCTCCAAGAAACTCAACCTTGACCTTCACCATTTTTATTACTCTTATATCTTGATGAGTATTATAAAGAAATTTTTCAAAACCTCTCTTTTCAATCTTTTTTTTTTAGCTTTAACAGAGTAGGTCAATCGGTAATGCGATGAGGTAAACCACAAATAAAATGAAACGAATGTTAAAGCTTGGTTTAGTACCAAACAAAATACGTGCTATATAATACCATTTCAAATCTCAGGTTAATTGCATCATTATTTCAGATTCTTTGTCTATCAAATTATCCACTGTTGACTATCATTTTCCTCCTAATTAAAGTTTGTCCACATATTAAGAAAATATCGCCTACAAAAACTAAAAAATTGATGGGTGTCGTAAATAAAAATTGATAGCGAACATAAAATGCCAAAAACTTCGAGTTGGTAACAGTTCGGATATTGGAAACGGATGGGAAACAAACGGGAAAGAGTAAAATTAACTAAATGATAGTTATGTTTATTCGTTTATGGCGCTTCTCATATTATAAAAGAATTTAGTACTTAATGAATATTAAAAGGTATAAAGTGAGTTGAAAATGAATTAGTAACTATTTGGCGTATGATACATCATCGCGTCTTCAAAATGACGTCTATAAGAATAATTCTGATGATACACTTTTTTATATTCAAGAGTAGTTAATGTATTGACGGCATTCATTGCTCTTTTTCTTGCAATTTCTTTATGGCCGCCTGCCCTTTCAACCTCAATTCGAGCTCGTTCTTTTAGAAACTGGTCCATTGACCAGTCCAAATATAGGTCCTTTATTCTTTCGGGTAGTCTTTCGTAGTCTAAAATAGTCAATGTTCGAGCAAAATAACAAAAAACGCTATGCATATTAGCATTAGTGATCCTAATTGCTTTAGTTCTCTCAACATTTTTTGTAGTATGCATTGATTATATATAATAATAAAATAATTATTTAACACTAATGTAATTTACACCTAATACCATTCTTTTGAATAATCGTTGGAAACAGGTCTTTTATACCTCTTAAACTGACCTAAGTGATTTTAAAAGTGTAATAGCAAACTTTTTTTAATTTGCTTAATATTTACTATACATAACCTAGGATAGCAATTTAATCAAATATCTGTCGCTTAATATTTTCCAGTTGAAAGAACAAATAGTACAGCTTACAATAAAAATAGTAAGGTTACCAAATATAGATATATTTAATGTACAGCACAAGCATATATACTATAATTAAGTAATATTTAATTATAGATATTCAAGTAGATTAAAGGTTAGACATACATTAATGGCACATTACCTGAACTGGCTAGAATCCATGTACTTGGCCAAAACGTCACGGCCCTATTTTTTTCTGTATTATTAGTGTTTCTTCAAATTTTGAAATGTACAAAATTGATCTAGCGTCACACTATAATAAGATATAAAATTGTAATATACATAATAATGGAATAATTATATTACAAAAAGTCATTTACCCTAATATATTTGCATTGCATAAGTTCTTCAATCAAAGTCAAGCTATAGAACCAATCTGCTGTAGAGACATATGAGGTCCTGGTTTGGTAGGTGTCTGGTATTCAAGAAACGACTCTCAAAAGATAATACCTTTGGTCCATGCCAATTCTGCTCTGACGTAGTAGATAACTGTGTGTGTGAAATATTTCATATGATAAATGCTGGCAGGATTAAGTATAACTCGAGAATAGAACAGGTAATATTTGAGCTCATATTGCCAAAGTCTTCCAAGGTAAAATCGAGTGACATACTAAGCCATATTAAAAATGAGGCAAGAAAACTGCCTGCTCAAAAATTGATTGAAAAGAAGGTACCTTTTAATCCATTTAGGAAGTTATTTGACAATTTCGAGAAGAAAAAAATGATTGGAATATCAACTGACGTTAATGATATAACTGAGGGGAACACTCTAGCATTGGCTAACGAACATATGCCTATCAAGAACTCACTTGGATACTATTCGCATGTAGAAAAATGCAGTAAGAAAAGAACAGTAGACAAGAAATTTAGACTTACCTCTAATTGTAAGAGAGAAGAAGTACGTAATACCGACAAAAAAGACCGTGGAAGTGTTGTAATTGTGTCTCATCGTCGTGGTGACGATGGCACGAAACCAGCTTACACAAAAAAAAAGGCTCTTGCAATACTTCCTAAAGGCTTTTTTGAGAGGAAGCTTGGTGATTATTGTCCTGTCTGGTTACGAAACAACAAGTTTATAAATTATGATTCGAAGCCATATTTAAAATTAAGACGTGATTTAGTTCGAAAAAAGATTTTGGAGCAAGAAAGAACTTTCTTTCCAAAAAAATTCTACAACCCGTTAAACAAGAATGTTTCAAAATTGCTGAGGTTATTTAATTTTCAATGTGAACCTGATTATAATACTGTATGTAGAATAGCTACTTATTGGAATAAGCCATGGAAACTTTACCATACTGGCATACAGAAGGTTCCAAGAAAGCACTTGTTTCGATCTTGGTTAAATGTGCAATGGGAATGGGAGTCAATTATTGATTATGTTTATTCTGATTTAGCGTTAGGGCCATGTATGCCTACTGAATATTTTAGTGATATTAGTAGGTGTGCTACTGCAGAGTCATATGCTAATATCACATGTATTAGTGATGTTACATATCAGAATGAAGAAGTTCTTAATTTGAATGAATACACAGAAGGAGAAGAAACATTTGGAGTATTTAACTCGAGGAGATCTAGTTTAATCGAAGAAGTTTTTGAAGGTTTAATTGATGTCTGCAAATTGACAAAGTCTCCATCAATTGACCACTATATTCCACCTAGAGATATTAAGACAGCAGCGGATATACCTCGTTCAAACACAAATTATTTCTCATATGATTCTAATGTTATTGCTGGCAAAAGATGTTTTAGTTCAATGGACTCGGAAGATCATACAAATGATAGGTTAAGAAAGTATTATCTATGAAAGATTCTGCCTAAAAGATTATCCTAAATACAAAGGTACATTTAAATTTCAATATCAATAATAAGATGAAGCGGTGGCTCAATGGTAGAGCTTTCGACTCCAGTTAAATCCTGGATTTTCCGGAAATCAAAATTGCAATCGAAGGGTTGCAGGTTCAATTCCTGTCCGTTTCATTTATTTTTTAAGTATTTAAAGAATAAGGAAATGATATCTCTTCGAAGTTTACTTTCAAAGCATAGAGGTATAGTTTTGTGGTACAAACTTTCTTTTATCTCCCATTTACGTACATTAAATTGTGGGATTGAGTGATAGATTTCAAACAAATTCAGAAATATATTTACAGAGGTCTTTCTGCATAATTCATCAATACAAAATAGATAATCTGCGTTTTTTGTTTTCCTTTCAGGATATTATTTCATTTAGTCAAAGCCCTCAAGTAAATTTATTTTGTTTCGATAATGCCCCCATTTAAGGAATCATCCGAAACAAAACCAGCAGATTCTGTGCTTTTGCAAGCTTGGATTCACGAACTAATTAAAACATCTCAAACTAATAATGGTACTGGTCATATGTTGAGACCAGTAAAAGAAATAATTCCTAAACTTACAAAAAGTGATCTGGAGATGGCCCAATTAAGCAGGAATGTTTTATCAAATAAGTCACATTTCGCCAAATTTACAAGGTTTCATAGAGTCAAAGAGTTTCAAGTGTTTGGGGCAATACGAGATAATGAACATCAAATACTTAGTTGAGCTAACTCCTCAATGCGTGTCAACTTTTGAAAGGACTCATAGGTCAAGGATTACGTCTGAAACACTCAACTGTCTCTTTATTATTGCGGATTGTACACTAGTTTATAGATCTAAAAGTTATGCCTCTTCTAACTTTAAACTTACCACAAAATTTTTTGAAACTAATAAAATCCAAGATAGAGCATCCATTCCAATATTGGTTATCAATCAAGCCGCTATTTTTGATTGGGATCAAGTTGAAATGTTGGTTCAGTTTCCATTTGTATATTCCGTCTGACCCACCATAGAAACGTTGCTATTAACATTTTACTCAAGACGAATATTTCAATAAACCAAAAAAAACATTTGTCGTCAAAATCTGTGGTTAAAATTAAGATTAGTTTTTAGCTATACTATCAAGTCACTACGTATTATAGACATTTCATATATTCATATAACTAGTATTAGTTAGCTAATTGATATAATTACCTTTAATTGAATGTCATATAAAACGAAAAATACTTATATATTTCCATTCGAAAAAAATATAAAAATAATGTACTTACACACCATAGCGACAATCAATAAGTTGAATAATTGATCTTAATTGGGTCATTTATTTTTGACTGACATCTAGGTTGGATATTGCACACTTTTGTTTAATAATTTTGGCATTTATATTTCTGATAATCTTTAGGTTTTACGGAGGAAATTTTTAGTAATAACTGATTTGATCGTTTAATTAATAGAACACACCTAGTATTATATATAAATATACCAGAATGGCTTCAGCACTCTACTTTTGTGATGATAAGGGCAGACCAATTCTTTCAAGAAGATATAAAGATGATGTACCTCTAAATGCAATTGATAAATTTTCCTCGATTTTAATCGATTTGGAGGAAGAATCAAGTGTTATTCCACCATGTATAAATCATAATGGCATTGAATATTGTTTCATCCAGCATAACGATCTATATGTCGTTGCTCTAGCCACATCACTATCAGTAAATCTAGCTAGCATATTTGCATTTTTACATAGACTTATGGATGTGTTACGTGATTATTTAAAAACAGTTCAGGAAGAATCTATTAGGGATAATTTTGTTATAATCTATGAATTACTAGATGAAATGATGGATTATGGTATTCCACAATTAACTGAAACAAAGATGTTCAAACAATATATTACACAAAAGTCATTTAAATTAGTGAAAGCTGCGAAGAAAAAAAGGAATGCTGCGAGACCACCGAGTTCCCTTACGAATTCTGTTAGTTGGAGACCAGAGGGCATCAAATATAAGAAAAATGAAGCTTTCTTAGATATTGTCGAATCAATTAATATGCTAATCACCCAAAAAGGCCAAGTATTAAGGTCTGAAATCATTGGTGCCGTTAAGGTTAAATCAAGACTATCTGGTATGCCTGATTTAAAATTAGGTATTAATGATAAAGGTATTTTCACTAAATACTTGGAAGGTAACAATATTGGTGTCAATATTGAAGAAAGCGAGGTTACTGGCCGTAATGAGAGTTCTATTACGAATGATGGTAAAAAGAAATCCAATATCGAGCTAGAAGATTTGAAATTTCACCAATGTGTTAGATTAAGTAAATTTGAAAACGAAAAAATTATTACATTTATACCACCTGATGGAGATTTTGATCTAATGAATTACAGACTAACAACTTCAATTAAACCATTAATCTGGTGCGATGTTAATATTCAAGTACATTCCAAATCAAGAATAGAAATTCACTGTAAAGCCAAAGCACAAATAAAAAAAAAATCTACTGCAACAAATGTAGAGATCTTAATACCGATTCCTGATGATGCTGATACACCATCATTTAAATATTCACATGGTTCTATAAAATGGGTTCCAGAAAAAAGCGCCATCCTGTGGAAGATAAGGAGTTTCCCAGGTGGTAAAGAGTATGGTATGTCAGCTCAATTAGGCTTACCATCGATAAATAATAACGAGGAACCAAAGGTTAAAAGACCTGTTCAAGTTAAATTTCAAATTCCTTATTTTACGACATCTGGTATTCAAGTACGTTATTTGAAGGTCAATGAACCAAAGCTACAATATAAGAGTTATCCATGGGTCCGCTATATAACACAAAGTGGTGATGATTACACTATTAGAGTTAATAACTAGTCTTTGTACATACATATATAGATAGACGTTATATTTCAAAGAATGATTTAAATGATAATAGTCATTTTTATTTTTATATATATTTACATATTGGATTATATTTACATATATTATTTAACACACACACATATAAAGATATACAAATGGTAAATGTTGCTATATGTTACGAATAAGAATGTATCTGAAAAAGGGTTCGTTTTCACTACTAATAGTATGACTATTAAAACTATCAGTGAAAGAATTTAATGTATTATATTGTTTAGATGGAATATTATAGTTAGTTTATTGGTCACTGCTTTCATTACCATCGCCATTAGCTTCATTTTCTTCAGCCTCGACCTTAAGCTCATGTATAATATCGAAACAACCTGCTAATAAAGCATTTAACGTACCTTGACCTTCTGGAATATTTCCATCAGAATCGTAGAATTTCCCATCTTTACGTAGGTTATCCAGGGATGCTAATTTCATCTGATACGGATATAGTTCTCTGACATTATTAACACCACCCATCCTCTTTAAATCTAAGAGACAACGACGAACGGTGGATAGTTGATTATGTATCGGTTGTAATGACTCTGAGACAGGTTCTGAACTCTCTAATAATTTATAGATGATGGCATAACATCTACGTAACAAATATAATAAAATCGATTGACCTTTGCTATCATCAGAGGAAGATGTTGGGAATTTACCATTGACTCTTAAGTTGTCAATCTCTGTTAATTTCTTTTGGTACGTGAATAAATCAGTTTCTCTTAAAGTCCATCTTCTTGTAATCATTAAATTCTCTAAAGTAGTTTTAATTTCGATCAGTTGTTCAAAGATTGCTTGTAACTTGGCATCAACAAATAAACCACCACCAGAAGTAATTTGATGTGTAAGATCCGAAATTAAATCTTGACAGTCATCTAACAAACCATTGAGTACATTCTGACCATTTTCTTTAACTTCCCCAGTTTCCAATGATTTAAATCTACCATTTTCATCACGACTCTCTTGAATGGTACCCAACTCCTTTTTAAGTTGTTCTAACTTTTCTGGTACAAATTGTTGTGGTATAAGATCTCTTGAATTCAATTGGCTTTTATGGGCATTATTTTTTGAGGATGCAATTAAGGATAACAAACTTCTTCTAATCTGAAATAGTTTTTCCATAATACTGGTCAGACATGGATCAATTTCTTCTAACTTAGATTCAATACGATTATACTCATCAATACAGTGTTGCAGTTTTGCTCTTAAAAGTAAATCTTGTTCCTTCTTGTTCATATTTCTTTCGTTGTCAATATTAACCATTTCACCAGTTTCCTCATCTAATTCAATCTCTGAGTTTAATGGCTGTGCACAACTTTCTTCAACAATTTTTGAAATTTCATTCAATCTTTCTTTGATTGGCTTTAAATCATGATGTGTATATATTTTGGATTCTTCTAAATGTTCCAATAAACATTGAACAGTTGACAAAGAGGCATAGGTAGCAGGAGCTGAATTTTTCAAACCTACAGTTAAGAAACAAAGAGAAAGAACTTGAAATACATCGTCCAATACCGAGTCCACCCTGTTATGTAATTCTTCACTGTGGATTAAGGTAGCTGCACTAGTTGAAGGACTTGAATGGTTATTTTTCCTAATTTCATCTAGCTGTCTAACCTTAGTAAGAACTTCTTGATAAGTCTTTTGGACTTCTTTAGAATTCAAGTATTGTGTTCTGTTCTGTTTCAATTTAGAAAGGTCTGATCTAACACCTAACAAATAGTTAAGTATTCCTTCCTCCTCTTTTGGGACGTCTTGAGGATGTGTTGAATTTGCTGAAAAAGATGCGTACATTGTTAAAGACACTTTTCTAATAAAGTTGATTAAATCTGAGTCTTCTTCTTGATTTTTTTCTTCTAGTTTCTTCAATATTGACTGATATTGCTAGTTGTTAGAAATATAATATAAAAGTTTCAAATTTTTTTTGTTAAAATGTTTTGCCCCTCAAAATTCAAGATTTTTTTTTTGAAAATTTCAAAAAAATCAAGACTAGAGAGCCATTGATCGCTTGATCAAATCTAATGATACTGTTAATGACTATTGTATGCTTTATATATAATTGCAACTATAAATAACTATACTGTATGATAACTATTCGGAGGTTTTTCTTGAAACACGAAAACTAGAATGAAATGAAAATGATTTTTGAAAGAATGTAGGTTTATTATTATTATTATTATTATGATTACTATTAATGTTATGATTGTTGTGATTCATTTTGCTATGATTAATATTTTTCAAAATTAATCATCTGAATCAGGATTGACGACTGTTAGCACATGGTTTTGTGGGGGGCCATCCATTATAATCGAACCATTACTGATTCTTCTTGAATCGTCGAATGGATTATCATTAACTCTTAGTAAATTACTATTGTTACCAATAGCATTAATATTATTGTGTGTTGTTGATGCTGACTTCGGAAGCGGCGTACTTGTTGGTAAAATATTAGAATTTGTAGTGCCATTTGGTGTTATGATTGGCTTGCTATTAATGTTATTATCGAATGAGAAGGAACCATGAGAAGAACTTGTGCCAGTGTATTCCACTGGTTTAATGGCCTCTTGATACTCTTTTTCCATTCTATCTTCTTCACGCTTCATATTGTAATGTCTTATACCGAAAAGTATTATGGCAGCCACCACTAGTGCACCACACACACCACCTACGACACCACCTACGATGGCACCGACGTTGACTTTCTTTTTATGCTTGCTGTTAGCATTAGCAGAGTCTCCATTGGAGGATCCACTAGCTGCTGACCCAGTAGCACTTTGAATAATAGTATTAGTTACGTATATCGTTGAACCATCCTGCGTACGGTATGATGTTGAGAATACTACCGATGTCATTGGAGTAGTTGCTGAAGTTGCGGCGTTGTCAGCCGATGCAACAGCATTGGCTGTGTTAGTAGACGAGGATGTAGCGGCTGTGGTTGGTGTTGATGTAGTCGGTGTTGAATACCCTGTTTGCGACGTTTCCGAAGACACTGGCAAACTAGACGATGTTGGAGTAGAACTTCCAGTCGTGGTAGAAGAGGTTGTAACAGAAGTCTTTAATGTACTCTGTAAGTCTGTGTTCAATGCTGCTACCATCGATTTTGAACTCTTCGTACTTGCCGTTCCAGTTTTACTACTACCTGTAGCTGCGCCAGAAGATTGCGATACAACACTACTGGAATCTGAAACAGAATCCACTAGTGCAGAGTCTCCAATACTATAGACGGAATAAGCATTTTCACCACCACACATTTCATATTTATACCCAAAGCAGTAAGCATTACAACTACTACTAGTTTCTAAATTTTTGCTCATAGAATTCCCACAAAAGCATTGATTATGGTTATATAAAGCAAAATAATTATAGCCCTCACAACTACTTGCACAGGTAGCACTTGACTGATATTCATTAGTACCTACTGAATTAAAACCTCCTGGTAAAGCAGCATAACAATCAATATACGTACTAGCATCAACCCAATGAAACGAAGTGAACACTACCACTGCCGATAACCAAAAAAGAATGTTATTAATATTATTAAAATTATTAGTTAAAATCATTTATTGAAAAGGGAATATAATTGTATTTCTTATTATTTCTTCTTAAAAACACATAAAAGTTTTTAAATGTGATTTATTTTTAGAGATAGACTTGTCCGTTTACTCTCTTCTCAAATTTCTATTTATAATCTAAATTATTGATTAATTCGTTATTCTTTCTATTATATACAAATTCAATAATGTATTCTATTAATGTTGTCTTCTCTTCCTTTTATTTAAATTAGTTCTCAAATAGAATATAATAAAGTTAGTTTAATGAATCAATAATATATAAAAAGTGATACATATTAACAATATACTCTCCTTTACAAGAAAGATTCAATGAAATTTTGAAAAAAAAAATATTTGAAAAATTCTAAAAAAAGGAATAAACTTCTTCTGAAGAAAGAACCTCGAAGGAATAACGCGTCTTTTTTTTTTTTGAAAAAAAACTTTTCGCGGCTGATATGGCCAGACCAGGTTTTAGTATACAATAATAGAATACATTTAGGCGTAGTGACAGATTTATAGATAGTATATATTCAGATTGTAAAGAAGCAAACGATGTAATATAGTACATAAATTCTACATTATTATAAGAGGCTTGTTTAATTTTTTTCTTTTGAGATAGGATAAGGTAAGTGTGAGTGTGTTTCTTCTTTCTTGTAAAAAAGAAGAAATGTATTATTCTACCTAGTAGAAGAAAAGTCTTTGGTTCTTTCTTTAAGAAAGAACATCTTCTTAAAGAGTAGTTTTGATTCAGAAAAGCAGTAGTATGTACTATATGAGAGGATTGAAAGCGAATGAGGCAGATTAATCAGTTAGTTTTCCGAATAGATGAGTAGAGTAAGAAATTGACAGATTTTCGGAAAGACTATAAGTATTGAAATTAATATTACAGTGGGGAATTACATGTCCCAGATAGGTTAATCTTCATTCCTCAACAGCTGTATGATTAATGTAAGTTGTTGCAATGGTTTTTTTTATTGAAGTAGTCTTTCTATGTGGGCATATTCCTGTTTTCAGGCGAATTAACGATTCACAATGTTGAAGTTGGTAGTATAATATATTGTCTTTCTGCGATGATTACGGTCTTTTAACACAGCCAGTGCCATTTTGATTTGTACAGTGTATGTTTGTGGTAGACGGTGTGTCGTTGATGGGAGTCCTGTAGACTGGTGTGTGGCGTTCCGTGGAGAATATTTTTGATGGTGAGGGCGGTGTGGAAAAAAAAAAGTAAAATTTTGGGAGAAGGGTTGTGGATTATATAAAGTGCTACTTAGTATATTCAGGCAAGACAGGGTCCATATTGGTTTGTTATCAATAAGCTTTAGTGGAAGAACATATAAGTATAATAAGAATGAATACGTTAATTTTAGGTGCTACTGGGTTCTGTGGTGGATATCTTGTCAAGTATGCAGTTGCTGCACCACAAGTGAATAAAATATTCACTATAACAAGAAGACCTTTGAAAGTTAACGACAGTAAATTGGTTGCTATTGAGAATACAGATAACGATAAATGGGCATCTGAGGTTTCGAAGATTGATAGTAATATCGACATCGTATTGACTGCTCTAGCAACTACTAAAGCTACTGCAGGGAGTACTGAAGCACAATATAAGATCGATCATGATTTAAATATGGATTTAATTAAGGCTGCCAAAGAGAAAGGTTGTAAAACAGTTGTATTGATCAGTTCGCTAGGTGCATCTGTTAATTCTAGAATATTCTACACAAGAATGAAGGGTGAAATTGAAAGAGATATCACCGAGCTTGGCTTTGAAAAGGTTATTATCTTACGTCCAGGTGTTCTATTGGGTAACAGAGAAGTTGCTCATAATGGTGCCGGTAATGGTACTTTTAGTACACTTGGTAACTGGATGTATCGTTCCAAGTTGCAAAGCTTAGTTGGCTATCCTGTTAAAGCTGAAGAAGTCTCTCAGGTTGGTGTGCATCTAGCTTTAGATCCTAAGAATACTCAGAAGGTCAGAATTGTAGAAAGTAAGGAAATATTAGATATTGCTGCTACTTTAAATAAGAAGTAGAGAGCTGCTTGTTTAGTTAGGTAATCGTTTCTATTTCTGTATATTAGAGAAACCACCGTTTGGTGGTTCCGCGGAATTTGCTTTTCATCTTTTTTAGAAAAATAGTCATGTTGTGTTAATGGTGTTAAAAGATGGTTATATAAGAGACATTAGCCATCCAATTCTATGTATCGCTTTTAATGAAAGACATAACATATCAAAGATAAAGATAAACTATGTCAGCAAGTGCATTAGTACTAGGTGGTACTGGACTTTGTGGTGGATATTTTGTCAAATATGCATTAGCAGCTCCTCAGTTGAGTAAAATTTTCACTGTTACAAGAAGACCCCTTAAAGTTGTTGACAGTAAACTTATTGGTATTGAAGACAGTGATACAACGAAATGGGCTTCGGCTATTGATAGTATTGATGGTAACATTGACATTGTAATGACAGCATTGTCTACTACCAGAAGCGCCGGAGGTGGTGCCGATGGCCAATACAAGATCGATCACGATTTAAATTTGGAGCTAATTAGGGCAGCTAAAGTTAAGAAATGCAAAACAGTTGTTGTAATTACTTCTATGGGAGCCAATAAGGATTCAAGATTTTTTTATCCAAGAATGAAAGGTGAAATTGAAACAGATATTTGCAACTTGGGGTTTGAAAAAGTTATCATTTTACGCCCCGGCCTTTTAATTGGTGACAGAGAGGAAACTCTTAAAGGATTAGGTGTTGGTACCGCTAATGCAGTTGGTGGCTGGATGCATCGTCATGGTCTACAGAATTATTTTCCATATCCAATCAATGGTGAGCAAGTTTCCCAAGTTGGTGTTCACTTGGCTTTAGATCCGAAAAATACACAAAGAGTCAGAATAGTAGAGAATAAGGAAATCCTGGAAATAGCAGAGCAATTGAACAGCAGTAAGCATGGGTAATACATATGACTTGAATTAGGTATTTACTATGGTTAAATGATATATAATATTTAAATGCTATAATAATTCTAAAAAACATGGAAAAGAATAGATATATGACCAGGTTCTGCTGATAGATTATACCCTTACTCATATGCTTGAAAAATTATGCGAGAATGATTCTATTCCAACACCAAAACATCGTATTTAAGGATTAATTGCTCTGTGTCTACAAATTGCTGCGACTCACATTTTAATTTAATATGATACATTGGAAAAGAAGGGATAGGCAGGGCCGATTGTAAGAGTTATCAGAACAGAAAATAACATAAATATAGAAACTACTTAGTGAGTAGAGTTGACAGTTAAATTTGGGCATATAAATTGCTGGGATTCTTTTCACGCAATACACCTCTAGTTTCAATATGTCTTGTCATTGATCTAAACAAGCAGCTACATACTTTTTCACTTTCCCTTCGACGAGCATTAGTTCACCCTATAAGTTCAACTATATGCAACCTGTGTCATTGTGATTCGGAACACTAAATGTTTACCGTAAATATCTACGCATATAAGTATTCAGCTAGGGTGCAGCCATATGAATGATTTTATTGAAAAAAGTGACATCGAAAATTGTCTCCAGTGGTTTGCAAAATGTTAGCATTGGGATTTTATGTGTTCTTTGTTCGTGTAAGTAAGAACTGGATATACTCTATCATATATATTTTGGCGTAGATTCGAGAATCCAGAGAACATGACAGGAGAGAGGCTTATTACTGTAATTCATCTTGAACTCATAGATTTAAGTATTTGATGTAGAGAAAAAATCCAGATTAATAATATCAAAATATGAGATCCAGGTCTCTGAAGAGTTAGGAATAAACTATAAAATAAAGAAAATCTCATGATTAACGGATTAATGAGAAATCAATCTATTAATTATTCCTCTCTTTACACCGTTTGGTTAGATGGTTCTTTATATGTTGGTCATAAATGATCCCCGTTGACGTTGCTCTTAACATTACTCAGTAAGGAAAGAACCACAATAGAATTGGTGTAACTTCTTCTCCCAACCCATGACTCTTACAACACGGTATATAGTTGCTGTACTTAGGACGTTTATTTCCTTATGAATTATAGTAAAGATAATAGCTACGACCTCACGATTCGTTGGAACTAACTGATTACTATTCATGATATGCGCAGCATGTTATTAATTATTACATTAGTAATTAATAACTATCTCACTCATGGAAAATCACTAATAAGGGTTTACATGATGTAAGTCATTATTAGAACAGATTAATTACTTATTATTTGTAATGAAGGATTCTAGACTAATGATCTATTAATTGACCTTTCCTGGCATTAATATGTAAAAGGAATGAGTTGTCACATTCTCATTAGAACTTATGTCTTAATTTATTACTTAATTGTTATATTTTATATAATCAATCGGCGTTTGTTTTATTACCTCTCTTATATAGTTTAAGAAGATACTGGTTATACCCTTAATTAATACTAACTACTAACTTACTAATTATCAACAAATATAATATCTAATATGTCTCTATTATAGTTTTCAACAAACATGAATGTATTAAATATTGCTAGGATCTTATTATTCCAATAATAAAGCCCTCAGATCTTATAAAAAATGTATAATATTATCCGATATAGTGTAACGGCTATCACATCACGCTTTCACCGTGGAGACCGGGGTTCGACTCCCCGTATCGGAGTATTATTTTTTTAATTTTTTTATTCTACATTTATTTTTTCCAGAACATTATATCCACATTTACACTAAGATATAATAGATGCTTTTAAAAAAATTATATCAATAGATTTATAAAGCAGGAAGCCATATTAGAAGCATTCAATGAGTTCCCTGAATGAAAAAGTGAACAAAATTCTAGGTAGCGATAATCCTGATTTGGTTGAATTCATTAGGACTATTAAAAATGAATCTCAAAATAGCGATGAGTTCAGAAACAAAATTACAGAATTAGATGTTGGTTTAAATAGTGAGTCTATTCAAAACTTGTACAATGTACTAGCAATAAATGATTACAAAGATGTATTTGACATGGAAGACGTAATCCAGAAGGAATTAAATCTAGGAGTGGAAGAGGTGAAATTAATTAAGGACTTCATCATGGATATTCTTGGAAAGTCATCAACTGTTTCTGAATTTATCACAAAGCTAAATGAAATACAAAGTGGTTTAAGTGAGAATACAATTAAAGCAATATATGAGAACTATAAGGGACAGGCAGGAGAGAACATGATCAATCATGTAATTGCTGCTTCTGTGAAAAAAGAAGAAGAAAAAGGAGAGGAAGAAGAGGAAGATCCTGGGTTGAGCTTACCCAATAGACGTGTAGAATGGAAAGATTTATCAGATATAAGTGATTTACTTCCTAAAGGTAGAATACGACCAAGTGGAAGAGATGACTCCCCTCTTCTAAATAACATCTATAGAGGTATAGTCAGAAAAGTTATGGAATTTGGTTGTTTTGTAGAAATTCTAGGCACCAAGCAAAAAAAATGTGATGGGCTCGTTCATATATCAGAAATATCCCAAAAACGTATCAGTGATCCTTATGACGTAGTCCTTGAGAACGATGAAGTCTACGTAAAAGTCATTAAATTGCATTCAAATGGTAAGATATCTTTAAGTATGAAACAAGTAGATCAAAAAACTGGCCGACCGCTTGCTATTGTATCTGAACATAATGATAATAGAGGAAGGAAGTTACAGACAACCAAAGAAATAAGAAAAAGGAAATTGACTTCACCAGAGCGATGGGAGATTCAGCAATTAATCGCGAGTGGGGCTGCCTCAATTGATGATTATCCCGAACTAAAGCAACAAGAGCCGAAGAAAGATGTTAAGCCAAATGGTAATCCATTTCTTAGTAATGTACAAGATGATGGACCAAAGAATATCGAAGAAGACGAAGAAGACGTTGATGTTGAATTAAATACTTCTGAAAGGCCAAACTTCTTAACGAAGGAAGTTGATTTGAATGTTAAGATATATGATATGCCAAAAATCGTCAAGGTACCAAAAGGTTCAATGAATAGGACTGCAATGAAAGGCTCTGAAATAATGAAAACTCATAGAGAACAGAAGTTTGAAAAAAAGAAAGAAGTAGAACAGCAAATTATAAAGAAAAGGTCTTTAGCTGATCCAACTATGGACCGGTCGAAAGTGGAGGAAGATATACAGTTCTTAAAGAAACAACTTATTGTGACAGCGTGGGAAAAGAGCAGAATGAGAGAAAATATTACGTTTGGTAAACGGACATCAATGCCAATAAGCGCACAACGTATGTCCTTACCTGTGTTTAATATGAGAAGTGAATTGATAAAGACAATTAGAGAGAACCAATTTGTTGTTATAGTTGGTGAAACAGGTTCCGGTAAAACTACTCAGATTACTCAATATTTATACGAGGAAGGGTTTACCAATAATGGTATTATAGGTTGTACACAACCTCGTAGAGTGGCTGCTCTATCTGTTGCAAAGAGAGTCGCAGAAGAAGTTGGGTGTAATGTTGGGGAAGAGGTCGGTTATTCCATTAGATTCGACGATAAAACATCCCCCAAAACAAAAATAAAATATATGACAGATGGGATGTTACAAATAGAGACTTTAATCGACCCACTCTTACGGAGATACTCCGTTATTATGTTAGATGAAGCACATGAAAGAACTGTGGCTACTGACATTTTATTTGCCTTGTTAAAGCAAGCCGCTCAGAAGAGGCCCGAACTGAAGATTATTGTAACATCTGCCACACTAGATTCTAAAAAATTCTCAAAATACTTTTTAGATGCCCCTGTTATGAATATACCTGGGAAAACCTTTCCAGTGGAAGTATTTTATGCAGATTCACCTCAGATGGATTATATCGAAGCTGCGTTAGATTGTGTTATGGATATACACATTAATAATGACCCGGGTGATATATTGGTATTTTTGACAGGTCAAGAGGAGATTGACTCCTGTTGTGAGATTTTATATGAACGTGTAAAAACACTAGGAGATGCTATTGGTGAGTTGGTTATTTTGCCAGTTTATTCAGCACTTCCAAGTGAAGTTCAATCAAAAATCTTTGAACCTACCCCAGAGGGAAAACGGAAAGTTGTTTTTGCAACGAATATTGCAGAAACATCCATTACGATCGATGGTATATACTATGTTGTGGATCCTGGGTTTTCGAAAGTAAACACTTTCAATCCAAGGGCAGGTATGGAACAATTAATCGTCTCACCAATCTCTCAGGCTCAAGCAAATCAAAGAAAAGGTAGAGCCGGTAGAACTGGACCAGGGAAATGTTATAGATTGTACACAGAATCTGCTTTTTATAATGAAATGCTTCCAAACACCATTCCTGAAATCCAAAGACAAAACTTATCAAATACCATTTTGATGTTGAAAGCAATGGGTATTAATGATCTATTACACTTTGATTTCATGGACCCACCCCCAAGAAATCTTTTATTAAATGCCTTATCAGAACTGTATAACCTACAATCCTTAGACACTGAAGGTTATATCACTAAGCTTGGTTTAAGAATGTCACAATTCCCAACAGATCCAACTCTATCTAGATCTTTATTAGCATCTGTTACCAATGGTTGTTCTGACGAACTAATTACTATCATTGCTATGTTGTCTGTTCAAAATGTGTTTTATAGACCAAAGGATAAACAGGCAGAAGCTGATAACAAAAAAATCAAATTCCACCATCCATATGGTGACCATCTGACATTATTAAATGTATATAATAAGTGGGAGCAGTCAAGGTATTCAGATAAGTTCTGTACTAATAATTTCTTACACGCAAGACATTTAAAAAGAGCTAGAGATGTAAAAAACCAGATATATCAAATTTTCAGAAAGCTAAATTTACCCTTAGAAAGTTGTCATGGTGATCCTGACTTAATCAGAAAGACCCTTACCACAGGATTCTTTATAAATGCATCAAAAAGAGATTCTCAAGTAGGTTACAAAACAATTGTAGGCAATACTGTTGTGGGTATTCACCCATCTAGTGCGTTATATGGAAAGGAGTATGAATACGTTATTTACCACAGTTTAGTTTTAACCAGTCGTGAGTATATGTCACAAGTTACTGCAATTGATTCAAACTGGCTGACAGAAGTAGCACCTCACTTCTACAAAGTAATTGATGCCAATAGTCGTTCGAGAAAGAAGATGAAGATTGCACCATTGCACAACAAGTTCACCAAAGACCAAAATTCTTGGAGGTTGAGTTCCATAAGACAATCAAGAGAGAGGGCTCTTGGTATCAAAAGATAGTAGCATTGTATATCACATATAAATATAACATCATCCGTAATAAATTTGACTAATACTAATTAGTAATATTACTGATCGTTGACTGTACATTTACACCTCTTGCTTACTCATCCCCTTGAATCTTTAACTTTATTTTTCTTCGCGTATTTCTCTTAAAACTTTTTGTTTTTACGAGAAGATATGTCAAAGGACTATTCAATACGAATACGTTGCATATTAAAATTGTTTCTTTTGGAATTAAACCAAACTCTACCGGTTACATCGAAAACTCTATCAACAAGATAATCAGCTGTGTTTTGAAGCTCTACTAACTTCACCAGAAGATATTGAAGGAATTACATCATAATAAATTTGTTGTGTCCAGTATCGTATAACTATCAGGTTAAATAGAAGAGGATGTTACAGCAATTGACTAAGTTACCATCCAATGCAAAAGTTGGTGTTATTGGTGGTGGTATATCAGGTTTGACATTTACGTACTTTTTAAGTAAAATGAGACCCGATGTTAGTATTACATTATTCGAGGCTGACAAGAGAACTGGTGGTTGGATTAACTCTTGGAAGACACACGATAAAAATGGTAAACCAGTCATGCTAGAGAGAGGGCCAAGAACATTAAGAGGTGTTTCTGATGGTACTCTTTTAATTGTCGATACCATGATTGATTTAGGCCAAGGCTCCAAGGTTAAAAGTATTGAAACATCATCCCCTGCCAATAGGAAATTCATTTTGGATCCAAATGATAGATTAGTCGAAGCACCAAACTCCATACGTACTTTCTTAAAATTCTTATCCACTCCATTAAGTAAAGGCATGATAACTGGTGTATTGGGTGAATTCTGGAGAAAACCCTCAAAAAGTGCAGCTGATGAATCAGTTGAATCTATTATATCTCGAAGATATGGTAATCCGTATATAAGTGCAAACATAATCAGTGCATTATATCGTGGTATCTATGCTGATGATGTTGCTACTTTAAGTGCTAAGAAGGTTGTTGGTAAAACATTTTATAAAGAAAGAAAATATGGTTATTCATTGAAGGGTGCGTTAGCTCAATTTTTCCATCAAAAAGAGACTCAATTAAGCCCTATATTGAAAAGCTATCAGACTTTGCTGAAGAAAGATGCTAACTATGTTTTGAGTTTAAAGAACAATTTGAAACAATTTCCAATGTTAGGGTTAATTGGTGGCTTAGAAACATTCCCTAAGACTTTCAGAGAAGGTATTAGCAAACTTCCAAATGTAAAGCTTGTTACAAAAGCAATTACCGCTATTGATTTAAACCAATCTACTGGAAAACTAACTTTAGAAGGAAAAGATGGTAAGAAAGAAAATGATTTTGACCACATAAGATTTGGTGTTGCTCCAAACAAAATAAGTGAAATTCTTTCAAAAAATTATTCTGCTATTTCGAAAGAACTATCTACACTAAAATCGAATTCAGTCCTGTTAGTCAACTTCTATTTGCCGAATAAAGATATAATCCCTAAAAAATATCATAGTTTTGGCTACTTGGTCCCTCAATCAAACAATAATCCAGAGAAAATTCTAGGTGTTATATTTGATTCGATTATTGAAACAAATTTGAAACCATTAGATAATATTGCCTCTGAAGCATCAACTGAGGTAGATACTTTAGTTACTAATAAAAAATATACCAAATTTACTGCTATGGTAGGTGGTTATCTATTTAATGACAATAATGGCAAAGCAATTATTCCGGATAATGAAGAAGCCATTAGACAAGTCAAAAATGCATTACAAAGACATATTGGTGCAGGAAGAGAAGATCTAGACGCTGGATTGTGGCAATGCACCTTAGCAAAAGATTGTCTTCCACGATTCTCTGTGGGATTTACGGAATGGGAATCAAAGATGGAACAGGAATTAAAGACACAATTCTCTGACAAAGTGTCCATGGGTGGTATGGGATTTGCTATATCACCTGGTATTCCTGATGTTGTTGCAGATTCATTTATGGATGCAGCAAAATTACGTTAGACTTATTTATTTATTCAGATACATTTATATTATATACATTGAAAATTATTATACTTACCATTATTATAGTCGGTGTTAACAGAAAAGACCGTCGCGGAGTGGAAATGGGCGGCTAATAAAATCATCGGTAACTATATAAATACTCCAATAAAAATTTGGGGAAAGAAAAAGAACCTCTTTACTAAGTCATATATAAGGAGGTCAAAAAGTAGTTGACTATGAGATTGTGGAGTTCTGTCACATAATTAATTGTTTTCTTGTTTTATTGCCTCTGATTTGAGAGAAAGTGTGTAAGAAACAAATAAATATGACAGAAGCTAACATTATTGATTCTGAATATTCTGTTTCAGACTTAGTTACTAATGATTCAAAATATTCAGCCATGAAAGAAATTCTCTCAGAGTTCCCCAAAGGTTCGGATGAGTATTTGAAACACTTGATTGATATGCTGCCTTTGTGCAGCTGGCCAGATTACAAAGCTTTCTTAAAATGCCAAGCAAACGGTATCTCAGAAATGGGACAGGAGTCTACTTTAAGTCCAATTTTTAGAAGTTCAATGTCAAATGAGAAAATGATTACGTGTATCGACAAACGATTAAATACTGTATATGCTCATTTTATGTTTTCAGTGAGGACTTGGCCGAATAATGATTGCATCGGCTGGAGACCCTTTAATGAACTGACTGAAGATTGGGAGCCTTACTATGTATGGGAATCCTATGCTACCGTGGCAGAAAGGGCCAAAAATTTTGGAAGTGGTATTATGTCTTTAGTTAATTCAAAGAGAGGTAAGCCACTGCACTCAAACGACTTTATTGTGGCAATACTTTCACATAATATTCCAGAATGGATCATCACAGACATTGCATGTCAGAGTTTTGATTTAACAAATACCTGTCTATATGAAACTTTAGGTGAAGAAACATCAGAATACATTATGAACCTTACTGAAAGTCCTATTCTGGTATTTGCGAAAGTTAATTTGTATAAGATACTAAACATACTTCCAGAATTGAAACATGTCAATACATTAATTTCCATGGAAGAGCTATCACAGCAAGATATTGATAGTTTAAACAATTATTTAATCACAAACTCAACTAACCAAAAAGGTGAAAAGGTTTCATTCTTTACAATGAAACAAGTTGAACAAATTGGCATCCTGACAAGTGTGCCAGTTATACCACCAAAATCAAATTCATTATACACTATATCTTTCACCTCTGGTACAACTGGTTTACCTAAGGGTGTTGAACTAACCCATCAAAATGCAACTGCAGGAATTACGTTTGCATTATCAACATTTAAAGTTCCGGCAAATAAGAGGCATAAGCAACTGCACGATATGTGTTTCTTACCTCTCACACATATTTTCCAAAGACAGACGACAGTATATAGCCTTGCTCGAGGTGTTGGTCTCGGATTTTTACATACACCTGACCCTACTGTACTTGTCGAGGATTGTAAAATACTAAAACCTGATGCAATGGCATTGGTTCCAAGAATCTTAACAAGATTTGAAGCAGGTATTAAAAACTCTCTGGCACAGTCTACAATTCAGAAAAATGTAGCGGCGAATATTTTGGAGAGTAAGACGGATAGGTTTACAAAAAAAGGTGGTTCTGATAGATCCATCATGAATCGTGTTGTCTACCACAATATTCTTATTGATAAAATTAGGGACTCTTTAGGTTTCTCAAATTCAACTTACATAATTACTGGTTCTGCTCCAATAGCAAAAGACACATTATTATTTTTGCGTAGTGCTCTGGATATTGGAATGAGACAAGGCTATGGCCTAACTGAATCATTTGCTGGTATATGCCTCTCAGAACCGTACGAGAGGGATGTGGGCTCTTGCGGTGCAATTGGAATCACTGCTGAATGTAGGCTGAAGGATGTTCCACAAATGGGGTATTTTGCCCAGAAAGATTTGAAAGGTGAATTGCAATTAAGAGGTCCTCAAGTTTTTAAAAAATACTATAAAAATTCCAAGGATACTGAGGCATCTATTGATAAAGATGGATGGTTCTCAACCGGTGATGTTGGATATATTGACTCAAAGGGTAGAATACATATCATCGATAGAGTTAAGAATTTCTTTAAACTGGCTCATGGTGAATACATAGCACCAGAGAAAATCGAGAATATATATTTATCATCATGCCCATACATTACACAAGCCTTTGTATATGGAGATCCTTTAAAGAACTTTTTGGTTGGCATCCTAGGCATCGATTTGCCTGCAGTTCAAGGCCTGCTAGGAAAGAAAAACCACAGTGTCAGAAACTGGGCCCCGGAATTACTAATTCAAAAGTTGAATGAAGACATTCCCTTAAGAAGACAATTACTTGCTAAAATCAACAAATCAGTACATGGTCTGCAAGGATTTGAAAAATTGCACAATATTTATGTTGGTCTTGATCTTCTCAAAGTTGAAGATGACACTGTCACACCCACACTTAAGATCAAACGGGTTCCTGCTACAAAATTTTTCAAATCATCATTGGACAAACTTTATGAAGAAGGTTCTATTATTAAAAATGGTAAATTGTAAATTGTTATTTAGAATTGTATATACTCTCATACCCAACTTCATCTTATAATTTATTTCACTTTACTATCATTATTATAATAGTTCTTCATCGTTTAGTACGTTATGCCATTTTAAAACATAAACATAACGCCTAAATGGAAAATAATAATATCACGAAATCTAATAAAGATATGTTTCAATGATCTGCTTTTTTTATATTTAAATAAGTAGGAAGAAAATATAATTAAACAATGAGTAGTAGTTTAGGTGAATCTAGAACTGAATTATTAATATGGCTGAATGATTTGTTACAATTAAACTACAAGAAAGTTGAAGAATGTGGTACTGGTGCCGCTTATTGTCAAATAATGGATTCCATTTATAACGATATCCCAATGCATAGAGTCAAGTTTAACGCAACTGCTGAGTATGAATTTCATACCAACTATAAGATTCTTCAAAGTTGTTTTGCTAGACATAAGATTGAGAAGATTGTATACGTTGAAAAGTTGGTAAGATGTAGATTTCAAGACAATCTTGAGTTCTTGCAATGGATTAAGAAATATTGGCTACAGAACAAAGATGGTAGTCCCTACGATGCAGATGCTAGAAGAAAACACAGACAGATAAACATTGCTGCAACCACTCCAATGTCGACTTCCAATGTCAGCAAAAGGAAGACAAGCGGCTACGGTATGTCAGCTGGTACTCCTGCCCTTCGTTCATCTTCCTATAGCGGCAATAGAAGAGTCTCAAATGAGCAACTTCTTGCGGCACAGACTGAATTAACTCAAGCACAGAATAAGGTTAATGCTCTGAATAAAGATATCGAACAGTTTAGACAGACAACCAATATTTTAGAAAGAGAACGTGAATTTTACTTTGGTAAATTAAGAGATATCGAAATCGTTTCTCAATCAACACAAGATTTGATTAAGGAAGGTGTATACAAAACTGATACAAGTGAATTAGAGAAGTTTTTAAATAAAGTACAACAAATATTGTATGCAGATAATACTGATAATAACGAAATTCTGGAAGAAATTAGTGAAAATAATGCCATCCATGATATGAATGAAGAAAATACTCAGAGCCACAACATCAAAGCTAATGGCACCACGTCTGGTATCGATAGCGAAGACCATTACCACACAGAAACACTAGCATCTAATGAAAATAATATACTAAATTTGAAGACAAACTCGCAACAGCCCCAAAATTTGATTATCGATGAAGAAACTTTTTAAGTAACCTAATGATAAAAACTATGTATATACATGGTATTTGAAATAACTAGTATGTAGAATTATAGGTATCTTCTTTTTTTTTCCTTTTTTATTTGACAAAAGGGAAATGTAATAATAATATTAATAATATTTGCGACAAAAACCCTAATTGGCTGATGGTGCAGGTTGTTGGGTGTCATCATTCTTAGGATCAAGATACTTCTCAAAAGATTCATTTCTTTCTGGGAATGGTCTTGGACCTAATAATCGAATCATGTCTTCCCTTGTAATGGCTTCTTTCTCTAATAGTAACTTAGCAACTTTATCGACTTTTTCGATATTATCTTTCAATAGTTTAGTACATGCACTATGTGCTTCATCTATAATTCTTTTAATTTCTTGATCAATTGCTCTCGCAGTTTTTTCACTGAATGGTTTGTTAACCTGTATTGCTCCATTATTTTCATCATACGATAAGTAACCAATTTTATCTGACATACCCAATGAAGTAACCATAGCTCTAGCCATGGCCGTTACTTTTTTGAAATCGTCGTGCGCACCACTTGTTACAGATGGAAAATGCAGTTCCTCAGAAACACGGCCTCCAAGAGCCATAATCATCCTATGTTGAAATTGCTCTTCACTTATTAAATATTGATCTGGTGGTAAATATTGCGCATAACCTAGAGCTCCTTGGCCTCTCGGAATAATACTAACCTTCAATAAAGGGTCTGCAAATTTTAAGAACCAACCACAAACAGCATGACCGGCCTCATGGTAAGCAACCGTGGTTTTCTCCTCCTTTGAAAGAACTCTTGTCTTTTTTTCTAAACCAGCAATAACTCTTTCAATTGCTTGCTCAAAATGAGGCAAGACAACATATGCATCTTTATGTCTTGCAGCAATTAAAGCTGCTTCATTACACGCATTTGCGATATCAGCACCAGTAAACCCTGGGGTTAATGTAGCTAATTTGCCTGCTAAATTCTCTCTAGTTTCTTTATCTTTGGTTAACGATGGGTCTAAATTCAATCTTTTTAAATGAACCAAATAGATTTCTTTTCTCCCATTAATATCAGGGGCATCAATTTGAATATGTCTATCGAATCTTCCTGGTCTCATTAAAGCTGGATCCAAAACATCTGGCCTATTAGTACCAGCAAGAATAACAACTTGGTCAGTTGTACTGAATCCATCCATTTCGACTAATAATTGATTTAGGGTAGCTTCCCTTTCATCATTTGCGCCTCCTAATGCACCACCTTTCCCTCTCTCCTTACCAATAGCATCAATTTCATCGATAAAGATGATTGAAGGTGACATACTTCTAGCCTGTTCGAATAAGTCTCTCACTCTGGAAGCACCAACACCTACAAACATTTCTACAAATTCAGAACCAGAAACAGATAAGAAAGGCACACCAGCTTCACCAGCAGTAGCCTTTGCCAGCAAAGTTTTACCAGTACCCGGCTGACCGGAAAGTATAGCACCTCTTGGAATTTTGGCACCTAATGTGGTGTATTTATCAGGATTCTTTAAAAAATGAACAAATTCCATAATCTCCTGTTTAGCCTCATTACAACCAGCAACATTATTGAACGAAATCTTAATATCTGTTTCTTTATTAAACAATTTAGCTTTAGATTTACCTACACCAAACATGTTGGAAAGACCATTACCAGAACCGCCATTTCCACGGGCCGATGATGAAGGGTTACCTAATTTCTTTGTTATGAAGAATAAACCACCCAATAATAGGACGGTTGGAACGAACGGTAAAATGTATTGGAATACTGAGTTTTTGGTAACATAAGATATTGGAATTCTATCCTTTGCTGTAATGTTCAATGCATCTTGTACTTGATCCATTTGTTCTTCAAATATTTCAACCGAACCAATTGTAAATGATACCGTATTGTTATTCTGTAAAGTTGCCTGCACTAGATATTTGTTGATGACAAAGATTTCTTTAACTAGTCCTTTCTCCAGGAAATTCACTTTAAAATCTTGGAAAGTAAGAATATTATTATCTGTGTTACTGCTCGTATTAGCATTCAGCAAAGTGAAAAGTGCTGTAAATCCTACAGTAAGATATATTGTTTTAGCAAATTCTTTAGATTTCATATATTCCGTAAATGATTTAAATTCATTATCGTCATTATTATCGTTTTCACTCTTTTTGCTATCTTTATCGTCGTTTTTCTGGTATTTTTGTTCTTTATTAAATTTTATTGGTGTATGTCTGAAATGCGAATATACAGAATTATTAAATTGCCTCCTATTAATGGATGATGGCTTCCACCAGTTTCGAAACAAACTGTTTCTCACAGTGTATTTAGGCAGCATAAATAGTAGATAGGCCTTATTTAAGTGTCTTGTTACTAGCCTTATATATAATCTCTTTTCCTTTTTATTTATCAAGAATAGAATTAATTCAATCATCTCAAAGAAACCCTATCAAACAATAGAGTTCTTATTTTTTTCCAGGAGTAAATCACGTGACTCACTGCCCTATTAGAGCAATTTACACATTGATGAAATAGAATGACGACAGTAAAGTGATTGACAACGAGGCGTTTACCTTATGACGGCCTTACTAGTTACTAATGCATGGAGTAAGTCAGTTTTATCATTGCAAGCATATACATGTAAACAAATAAATATAAAATACAAATAAAGAGGTCATCAACATTCTATTTAATATAACAAGCGATCGTTTATTTAGCTATCCGAGTGAGCGCCTTTCAGGTGCACCTTTGTTTCCCTTTTAGTAGCCTTACCTGATCATTCAGTCGACTGATCTGTTAATAGAGTTAAACCTTCTTATCAACTAAAAAAAATCGTTTAATAATATATATATATAGGTATACTTCTGTTTTGTGTCAAATCTCTCTTTCATGGCAAAAGAAAGCGATTATAATGCAATAACGGAAAGAGTAAGCGAAGAAAAAGTTTTGTCTTCTATTTTTGTGTTCTTTAGGTAGTTCTCGTTTAAATTTTGTAAACTTTTTTGTAAGTGCGGCGTAATCTGTGGCTGGGTATTCTTAGATCTCTGTCTTTCTCGAATACAGAATAATACACACGAGTTTAAAGTGCCTACAGAGATCCTGTTCGTTTATATTTCCACGAAGATATAGTGAAGACATGTGCCTACAATAGTACGGTAATATGACAGCTTAACTTTTAGTCAATATGCGTGGATGGTTGTCTCTGGTAACTTTCTGTTGTTATCATCATGTTCCGTCAATGAGAAGGATGATTCAAGCCAAAGAAAGAACACAGAGAGTACAGAGGGTTCACACACTATTTTTTTTGACATCGATTCCTCCAAGGAAGGTAGCTGCAAAAATCAAGTGCTACTTTAGCCGTATGGAATTAATACTTACATATTCTACAACGAAAGGAAAAAAATTTTCACTACAATTCTTAACGATACATCATTACGTTGGATTTATTTTATTTGTTTTGTTTTGTTTAAAAGATCTCCTCTTCCGTGCCTATGTCGTTTACTGTTCGTAGTTGATTCGTAATGAGCCGCAAAGCAAATAGTTCATTTATTACACTATCTATCCATGATGTTGATCAAGAGGATTGGTATAGTTTATAATAAACGAATATATTTCGGAACTACAATTGGTAAAACGCGAATTTAATACGACTGGCAGTACTGTATGATGATGGCGTACCGACTCTTGAAAGTCTGGTTAGTTACAGAGTTAGGCTAATTGAATGGCACCATGTACGTATGTCAGGGTCTATCTGGTACACATGTGTTCTTGGTACCGCTTTCATCTATTTTTTTTTTTTTTTTTTTTTTTAGAATCTTAGAGGTATTGAGATTTTTAAACGACGATCAAGCTCATGTTGAAAACTAGTTTGTTTTGATCAAATTTATCGTTCAGCACATTCAGACGTATAATTCAGTATACATGCATCTCTCTCTCTCTCTCGATATATATATATATATATAGGCAATGTCTTTTTACTATTAACTATGTAACACCATTTCTATTTACTTTTTGAAAGATTTCTTTTGGAACTATAAATTAACAACGTACTCAGGTTGCTCTATACATATTTGGAAAATGTCAATTTCTGAATATTTCACACCTGTGAGTAACGCATCTGTTACGTTTAATGGTTCAACCATTGAATTAGACCCGCTTGCTTTGGCAGGAAATGAAGACGTAGATTCAGATCAAATTTTTAATGAATTGAACGATGTTACTTTCCAGGCTGATAGTGGTGAAATGGTTTTAGTTCTTGGTAAGCCAACTTCTGCTTTTTTCAAGTCATTATTTCATGGTCATAAGAATTTACACTACACCCCAGAGGGTTCCGCTAGGTTTAAGAATAATGAGTTAAAAGCATTTTCTGCTAAATGCCCACATCAAATCATCTACAGTAATGAAATGGATGTTCATTTCCCATTCTTAACTGTTCAACAAACTATTGATTTTGCTTTGCGTTGTAAATTCAAAATTCCGAAATCAGAACGTGATAACATTAGAAATGAATTATTGAAAGAATTTGGTTTATCACATGTTAGAGATACAATTGTTGGTAATGACTTCTTCCGTGGTGTTTCAGGTGGTGAAAGAAAGCGTATTTCTATTATTGAGACTTTCATCGCAAATGGTTCTGTCTACCTATGGGACAACTCTACCAAAGGTTTAGACTCTTCAACAGCTTTAGATTTCTTGACGATTTTACAGTCTATGGCAAGAGCTACACGTTCTGTTAATTTCGTTAAGATCTCTCAAGCTTCTGATAAAATTGTTGAAAAATTCGATAAAATCTTAATGTTTACTGATTCTTATCAAGTTTTCTATGGTACATTTGATGAATGTATGGCCTATTTCCGTGACACATTGGGTATTGAAAAAAATCCAAACGATTGTATTATCGAATATTTGACCTCTATTTTAAATTTCCAATTCAATGAAAATTCTTCAACTTCTGTTGTGCATGAAACTTCAAAAACAGATGCAGATTCTGTAGATGACGATGTCAAGGGCGATGATATTGAAATTTCTAACAAAAGATCTTCTAGATTCAATTCTGAACTTGATTTATATCATCAGTGGATTAGCTCCCCAATGTACAAATATTGGAAACAACAAGCTTCTGCCACTATCGATGCCAGTCCTTCGAACTCTGATGTTAATCCAGAAGATGTCACTCCAGTTTTTAATAATTCTATTTATGAACAAATAATCACTGTCACTATGAGAGCTTTCCAAAGAAGTTTAGGTGATAAAATTTACTTATCAGCTCAAATGATTTCCATCATTGTTCAATCTTTAGTTATTGGTTCCCTTTTCTACGATATCCCATTGAATACGATTGGTTCTTATTCTAGAGGTTCGTTAACTTTCTTTTCCATTCTTTTCTTTACTTTTCTTTCCTTGGCAGAAATGCCAGCTGCTTTCCAAAGACAACCAATTATTAATAAGCAGTCACAATTGCATTTCTACTCTTTATGGATTGAAACCTTTGCTACAACCATTTTTGATTATTCTTATAAGTTCCTATTAGTTGTTGTTTTCAGTATTCTGTTATACTTTTTAGCCCATTTACAATACAACGGTGCTAGATTCTTTATTTTCTTATTGTTCCTAACTGTTTACAATCTTTGTATGGTTTCATTGTTTTCTCTGCTATCTTTAATTTCACCAACCTTATCCATTGCAAATCTATATGCCGGTATTTTATTGTTAGCTATTGCAATGTATGCATCATATGTTATCTATCTGGAACATATGCATCCGTGGTTTGTTTGGATCGCATACTTAAATCCAGCTATGTATGCCATGGAAGCTATCTTAACAAATGAATTATTCAATTTGAAATTAGATTGTACAGATACTATTATTCCAAGAGGTCCTACTTATGAAAGTGTTTCATTTTCTCACAAAGCTTGTGCTTGGCAAGGTGCTACCTTGGGTAATAATTACGTTAGAGGTAAAGATTATCTAAATCAAGGTTTATCTTACAGATACACACATGTCTGGAGAAATTTCGGTATTTTAATAGGTTACTTGGTCTTCTTTATCTGCTCTTCCTTATTTGCAGCCCAATATATTAAACCACTTTATTCTGAAGGGTTCAGTTTCAGACAATTCTTTAGAAAATATACACCAGGTTTAAAACCAAAATCGAATAATAAGTTTGCTACACCAACAAACCGCCCAAGAAGATCAGAGTCATTCTCAACTCTTTCATCTTCTATATCCGACTCTGCCAACTCAAAAGAAGCTAGATTATCTGATTTCAGTGAAGCAGAAGAAAAATTAGACTTATCCTCTCAAAAGCATATTATATCATGGAGAAACATTGAATACACTGTCGGTGACAAAAAATTAATTAACAACGTTACTGGTTTTATTGGTTCAGGTTTAACCGCATTAATGGGTGAATCTGGTGCTGGTAAGACAACTTTGTTAAATGTTCTTTCTCAACGTACCGAATCTGGTACCATTACTGGTGAAATATTAATTGATGGTAAGCCATTGACTAACCTTGATGCTTTCAAGAGAAGTATTGGTTTCGTTCAACAACAAGATGTCCATTTAGATTTATTAACTGTCAAAGAGTCCCTAGAAATTTCATGTCTACTAAGAGGTGACGGTGACAAGGAATACATTAAGACTGTTTCCAGAATGCTGAAATTACCAAGTGAAAGACTCGTCAAGGAATTAACTCCAACACAAAGAAAATTATTATCTATTGGTGTTGAATTGGTCACAAAACCTTCCCTACTTATGTTCTTAGATGAACCAACATCTGGTTTAGATGCCGAAGCGGCTTTAACAATTGTTCAATTTTTAAAGAAGTTATCAGCTCAAGGTCAAGCTATTTTCTGTACTATTCATCAACCTTCCAAGTCTGTCATTAGCTACTTCGATAATATTTTCTTATTAAAGAGAGGTGGTGAATGTGTTTATTTCGGTGAAACAGCTGAAGCTTCTAACTACTTTATGTCCTATGACAAAACTTTAACTTACGATCATGAATTTGATAACCCAGCTGATTTCATTATTGATGTTGTCGGTAATAGTAATAACAGCGAAACTAAATCGACTGGTACATGGGCAGATGTTTGGGGAAATTCTAAAGAACGTCACACTATCGAATCCAGATTAGAAACCCTAGAAAACGAAGCTCGTAACACAGATATTGATTTTGCCACAACAGCTTGGAAACAACCAAGTTATTTCGAGCAATTATGGTTAATCACTAAGAGACAATATATTTGCACTAAGAGAGACAGAGTCTATGTTGGTGCTAAATATGCTCTAAACGCTGGTGCTGGTTTGTTCATCGGTTTCTCATTCTGGAACATTAGACCAAATATCAATGGTTTACAACTTACAATTTTCTTCTGTTTTATGGCACTTTGTGTTTCTTCACCTTTAATTAATCAAGTCCAAGATAAGGCGTTGACAACTAAAGAAGTTTATAATACTAGAGAAGCCAGGTCGAACACTTATCACTGGACGGTTTTATTACTATCGCAGCTAATCATCGAATTACCTTTAGCCATTACCAGTTCTACTCTTTTCTTTGTTTGTGCTTACTTCTGTTGTAAATTTGATAATTCAGCTCATATTGCTGGTGTTTGGTACTTAAACTACCTAGTTTTCTCAGCTTACTATCTAACCTTTGGTTTATGGTTGATTTATACCGCACCAAACTTACAAACTGCTGCCGTCTTTGTTGCCTTTTTCTATAGTTTCACTGCATCCTTCTGTGGTGTTATGCAACCATATGGTTTATTCCCAGGTTTCTGGAAGTTTATGTACAGGGTTTCTCCTTATACTTATTTCGTTGATACTTTCGTGAGTCTTCTACTACATGCCAGACCTGTTGTTTGTGGTAATATGGAAATGGTACCAGGTCAACCATTAGCTGGTCAAACATGTGGTGAATTTATGAAGGCTTACATAGATGAATATGGTGGATACTTGAAAATTCCAAATACCAAAACAGTTTGTGCTTATTGTACTTACACAGTCGGTGATGACTTCTTGGCGGTACAAAACATGAGTTATGGTCACAGATGGAGAAATTTCGGTATTGAAATTGCTTTTGTTGCTTTCAATATCTTCGGTATGTTCGTTGGTTATTACATGACTTATATTAGTAAAGTTTGGCCAAAAATCTTTAAGGTCGTAAAGATGGTTATTCCATCAAAATCAACTTTCAAAAGCCAACCAAAAAATTAAATAAAATTAATAATTTTTTATCTTAAAAATATGTATTATATAGACTATTTTATACCCTAATCGAGAAATAATTATAGAATAAGTTTGTTTTGGTGTCTAATAAGCTTCTTACATAAAAATAAAATCTATAGAAAAAATAAAAAATAAAAATAAATGCTTTCACTCGGAGTTGAACCGAGGATCTCCACATTACTAGTGTGGCGCCTTACCAACTTGGCCATAAAAGCTCTTATTGTTGTTTAAAGTCGAGAAAAATCATTTATATAAAGTATTAATCACTTAGGTAATTTACTAGAGTAATATTGATAAAGTGGAACTTTGTGACGAGAGTGATTCTTATTATTGTAGTTTATTTCTGAACTCATAGATATAAATGTTAGTTGTACAAAAGGGTTTCAATTAGTAATATCTAAATATAGTATTAAAGTCTCTGACGAGTTAAGAAGAAGCTACAAAGTAAATAATTTTATAATTACTGGAATAATAAGAGTTTCAATCTGTTAATTATTCTTTTACTTATACCTTTTGTTTAGATAGTTCCTTAGATGTTGGTGACAGATAATTCGTGTAGATGTTGACATTAATATTACTCAGTAAGGAAAGAACTACGGTGTAATTGGTGTCATCTTATCTGTCATTTCGTGTCTCTTGCAACACGATATCCAGTTCGTGTCACTAGCATTCGTATTTCCATATGGTTTATAATAATATAATATAAAATATAATTCTATTATTATTTCCAACATTTCATCTCACGGAAAACTTTCAGTATTACATAGTTTAATATACTCTTCTCCATTTTCGTTGATAATTTCAAGTTAGATTATGATTAGCTAGCCTAGTAGCTACTTTGGCGATCAATAGTATTTTGGAATGTCATCAGATAATGAAATTCAAGTGTGACAAGTAAGATTTAGCTAGATACTATCCTCTATAATTAATATTCCAACACTAAACGAAATGATCTGGATTAGTAACCAGAGAAATGTTATATAATGATATAGTTAAATTATTTGTATACTGCCTTCTCTTATTTTTTTTTAAGTTAGCATAACCCTTTATTCGATTTTAAATTTAATATTAACTCATCAGGCATCTAAGTACTCCATTTTAGTATTACCATATTAGATTCTTTATCATTATAGCACTTCTTCTCTATTAACCCAGAACTATATTACTGCAAAAAAATCTTCAAATAGAGAAAGTCAAGAGCTAATAGTTGAATATTTAAGATTGAGCTATTGTTCTTTACTTGTATCCTTTACTTTGTGCTCGGGTGTCACTTATGTATGCTAGTATCAAAATCAACTGATAAAGTAGATATAGAGCAAAAAACAATTTTAATTATGTATCACTGAATTTTATAATTTTACATGTGTGTGCATCAAGCAAAGTTTGCTTGCTTCTTAATGTTTGCTTATGGCCGACCTATGGATCGAGTAGCAAACTAGAAATTTATGACTTTGTATCTTTAGGGTATGTAAGTATGCTAAGATATATATAAATATATATACTGTTTTATAAGAATGCTTAATTAATTAAGCTTCTAATGACTCGACTTTATTTGCAAGAAATGAGATTCTTTCCTCCCACATTTTGTTAATAAGCAATCTTTTGTTTCTTAAATTTCGTAATTCGTTAGCCGAACACCAACCAGATGTCTCGAAATTCTTCTCTATTAAATTGTACCTATAATCTTCTTTTTTTTGAAAGTCGATTAGAATGTCGATGTACTCCCTGATGGACAAGGTATCCTCACCATTTGCAGAGTCTATAGATAGGATCGATTGTTTTAAGACAGGTGTTGAAAATTTGCTTCCTACTTTATCTGTGACATATATAGTCGGAATAGTACTCTTAAACTTGTCTAAATCTAACTTGATTTCTTTTGCACATGACGACATTCTTCGTTTTGGTAAACTAAAATAGTTTTCGTCCATAGTACTCTCCGTGTCATCATGAACATTTGTTCTTGGCGAAATAATATTTTCTGAAACGTTAGATATTGGAGTGACAGAATCAGAATTTGTAAAATCACTACTCCCAGCTAATGAATTGGCATTCGATAAAGTGCGTGCTAGTCTGGAAGTACTATTCAATTTATCAGTGCTACTGAGGTCTGTACTGCTAATAATTCTTGATATACCTCGCTTAACTTTGGAGCTTATTGAAATTTTTCTGGTTAATATGCTATTTGACCTGGATCTTGATAATTCAGTCGAATTTCTCTGTAGGCCAATATTGTTGTTTGTGACAGAATTTAAGGTTTGAAAAGAAGATCTGCTTCTCAATGGAACTCTTTCATTGACAGCATTTGGAGTTGAAGGGTTGTACATGGGAGAATTAGTATCGTTGATTGTATTGGAATTACCATTGCTAACCGATCTATCCAATTTCATTGAAGATTTTCTCAATAAGGCACTAGAGGCCCTTCTGAGTAATGGTAACTTTTTACTAGAAGATGTTGGTGTGATAATATCTGAAGAATTTGCTTCACCAGACTGAGTTGTTGTTGAATATGAAGAAGTTGATGTTGATATCCTTGGTGGATTTAAAGAAAACATTTCAGATCTCGTTGTCAGTAATTGTGGCCTTTTCGAATCATTTGATTTAGGTAATTGATAGATTTTTTCCTCTGAAGATTTAATTTTTGAATGTTTATGGTTATAGCTTTCAATACTGAATTTTCTTGATAGATTTCTTTCTAGATTATGTGACTCTGATGACGTATTACCTGTTGAAGGAATTTTGTCAATGGATATATGCGTTAGTGAACTTTTTCTATTATTGTTAACGTTATGGTTATTATTGTTAATGGAGTTATTTCTGCTAGGTTTATCCTTAAGCATTGGAATCGAAATCACTTTACTTAAACCGCTAGACTCTAGGCTAATTCTCGGCTGCTCGAGTGAAATTCTTCTTGTGTTAATGTTCTCATTGTTCTCCAAATTTTTATCCATCAATACCTCTTTATTCTTGGAATGGGAAGGGGTGCCAGACATTTCTAGCGCTTTTGACAGATCAAACGACGTGTTAACGTCTTCCAGCATAAAATCTTTTGAGTTGCTAGTATCTGCCATCAATACAGTGCTATTATTATCAATGTTAGTACTATTTATAATGACACTTGGATCCCTTAGGGAATTATTTGCGTCTTCTGATGAATTTGATATCTCCAAATGATTATTAATCTCATGATTCGTTGCAACATTATTAATACCACTTCCAATAACACCATTCGGAGTGTTGTCACTGCTAGCAGTACTTCTATGACTTTTGTTATTATTACTGTTACCGTTACTGTTGGCGCTATTATGGCTGCTATCAATAGAAGTTTCTATCAGATCCTGTGTATCTCTCTGCTGAGTAACTTCTAGCTTCAATTCGGATGGGTTTGGTAACGGTGGTAGTAATGAAAGTTCTTCGCTACTGCTACTAATAACTTTATGGCTGGAAACGGCATCCAAGTGGTGATGCAGTACACTTTCATCCTGTATTTTCGTGTTATTCTCATCGGCACTTATAATAGATTCATCATTAAAGCTCATGTTATTGTTTGTATCTATCTGTTCGTCATTTCTGGGAGTTTGCTCATCAGAAAGTGGCAAACTTATATTTGTTGTGTTAGATTTCAATTTCACTATCTCCAAATCATCATCTTCTTCCTTTATATCATGTAAGAAATTCGCAGTTACAGTTGTGGAACCAGATGATGGAGTCCCCGAGGAAGTAGGATATACAATTTGTTGCACGTTATTAGAAGAGCTATTTGATGTATTATTGTTATTATTTGGGTGGCTGCTTATAATGGACATTTTAGTTGCATTATTTCGCACAGGTTGCTGCAAAATAACCGACGGGGAGCTGTTTGGCGTATCCATCTTTCTATCCACTATATATTATTCTTAAAACATACAAGTAACGTCGAAGCTATTATACCTTTTTTTTATATATGTCAATATTTACTCTTCATATTATTGGGTATTACATCTTGGTAGCCTGGAGAAAAATCGCATTGAATTTCTGTCGAAAGAAGAAAATTCTTTTTTAACAGGCGGGTAACGAAATGATGCACTAGTTCCACTTAGCATAGCAAGAAGAATCAAGATAATAAGAATCATAATAATAATAATAATAATAATATACGGAAGGCATATATATATGTATATATATGAGATTATTTCTTCTTTTTATTCTTGTCTTCTTGTTGTTCTTGCTTTTCTTTTTCTATGTCGTCGACATATTTTGCGATTTCATCATTCTGTAAGGTTATTACCTCTGCGTTTGGTTTAACTATTGTAATTTCTATGTTTTTTGCACCAGTTTGAACAACTTCCAATAAGGATCTTACTGTTAATTTAACACATTCCTCGACAGATTGTGGAGGTTCATTATTATCGTAATTCTTTTCTAAAAATTCTCTTACTGTTTTAGAATTTCTACCTATAGTTTGTGCAGTCCAAGAAGAATAAATCCCACTTGGCTCAGTTTGATATAATCTTGGTTTGTTATCTCTTGGATCGAAACCTGCAATTAATGTAGAGACACCGAATGGTCTAACACCACCGGACTGTGTATATCTTTGTTGAATACCTGCAACGTAACGAGTTAAATACTCGACAGTAACAGGATCTTCTAATGTTAATCTATGACTTTGAGCTTCAATTCTTGCCTTTTCAATAAGAATACGAGAATCTGCATTTAAACCAGAAAATGACAAAACAATATGATTATCAATCTTACTAATTTTTGATGGAGTAATTCTTGGATCTTGTAATTTCAATGTAGATCTTCTTTCACAACCGAGAACAACACAATCACTACCTTTAATCCCAACTGCACATGTACCTCTCTTTACAGCTTCCAATGCATATTCAACTTGAAAAATGTGACCATCTGGTGAGAAAATTGATAACGCTCTATCGTAACCACTCATTTTTATTAATTTATCTCTTCAATTGTCTTCCTTTAAACACTTAACCACCACACTACACCATATATATATAACTTTATATATATATATTGTATATACTATTAACGGTGGCAAAACGTACTACTTTTTCCTTTAGTTTTCTGAGATGTTACCCGACAGTCACTAGCTAAATTCATAATTTATATGAAGATTACATGATTAAAATGGTTGTTGGTATTAACTCGAAAGGAGCTAAGAGGAGTGAAGATGAGTGATGAGAAGCGTATTAGTGGTTCATTAATCACATTTGATGCCAACAAGTTGATCAAGTACGTTGGTGGGTGTGCTATCAACTTTGTATTGCCGTTTATTAATGGTATGATGTTAGGTTTTGGTGAATTATTTGCGCATGAAATCAGCTTCAGATACCATTGGTTCAACCATGGTAGTTATAAGGTGTATCCAGAATCCAGACGGTCCAAATATATATGATTTAAAAAAAATATTAATATGTAAAATCTATTGTATAGTAATGAAACGATGACTAAAAGTTGAAATTTTAATGATGAAAAATTAGTGAAAATTGAGTTAAAACGGATAGTAATGAACTTCATACACAGTTTTTTATAAGTTACAGTTGAACAAAGATGATTGGAAGAAGAGTCGTAGGTATTGGAAAACAGTCTAATGTTCTGTTACGTTTCTACTCCACAAAGGATATTGTTCCTTTAAAGAAGGCGAAGAAGCCGTTAATGGAGAGGATTAAACATGAAGTCAAGCATTATGCTAATGGGACAAAGTTGTTAGGTTATGAGATTAAAACATCGACTAAACTTTTAATGAAGTATGTCCAGGGTTACGAGTTGAGTAGACGTGAAAGTAATCAATTACAGCGTACCACGAAGGATGTGTTAAGGTTGGTTCCGTTTTCAGCGTTTGTCGTTGTACCGTTTGCTGAGTTATTACTACCAATTGCTTTAAAGTTATTCCCAAATCTATTGCCATCAACTTATGAATCTGGTACGCAGAAACAACAGAAGAGAACCAAATTGATGGAGATCAGAAGAAAGACATCATCTTTCTTACATCAGACGTTAGAGGAGTCCGTATTGATCAATTATAATAATCTGAACAGCAATGAGAATAAAGAATTATTTGTCAAGTTCTTCCAAAGGATATACAGCAAAGATTACAATAGATTTACACACGATGAGATTGCAGCTGTTGCTAGATTGTTCAAGAACGATACTGTGTTAGATAACCTATCAAGACCACAGTTATCTGCTATGATCAAGTTTATGTCGCTAAGACCATTTGGCAGTGACAATATGTTACGTTACCAAATTAGATCAAAACTAAAGAACATTATCAATGACGACAAAATCATCGACTATGAAGGTGTCGATAGCTTGAGTAAAGAAGAATTATACGCTGCCTGTGTATCCCGTGGTATGAAAGCATACGGTGTAAGCGAGACTGAATTAAAAGAAAATTTAGAAGTATGGTTAGACATGAGATTGCGTGCCAAAATTCCAAGTGTCTTAATGGTACTAAGCTCCACTTTTACATTTGGTAAAGAACCAGAGTCGCAGACACCCAACAGGTCCTACTTACCGGAAGCTGAACAAAACCAGCAAAACGAACAACATCTTGACAGTGGAGCCAATTATTACAAATTATTAGATATATACTATAACGGTATCCTTCATGTTCTAAGCACCATCCCTGATCCAGTCTATAACGTTGCCAAACTGGATGTTTCAGAAGTCAATTCAAAGCCTGATACTGCTACTACCACCGCTGCTGCCCCTGCTGCAGAGGATGCTTCTGCTACTTCTACATCTACTTCTACTCCTACTGATGCTGCTACAGATACTACTACTTCTACCACTAGAACTGACGACAATGAATTCAAATTGAATGTGTTAAAGGAACAGGAAGCAATGATTAAACAAGAACAAGAAGAAACTACGAAGAGACGTACCAATGAAAAACACGACACAACAACCCTTGATGACGATGAAGAAAATACACCGCCAGTTCCGCTAAATCAAACAAAACCACAATCAATATTAAAGAAATAGTTCGATTATTTCAATGTTACACATCATTACATAAACACCCACTGTATATATCTACTATACCAAAACCACTGGATAACTCGGTTGAGCAAATTTTCACTTGAAATTTTTTTTTTTTTTCAAATTTGGCTAGGTTTAAACCCGGTAAAAGTAATGAAATTTTATTAGTAATAGTAGTCAATCCATCGAGAATCAAATATTTTGCTGCATGTTTGGATGTTAGTTTTAACGGGTTGTGAGTGTCAATCTAGTGAATGCGTATCTTCTTTTGGACGAGGGGTATGTGTAAAACTTGAATATTCTTATATATATATATAAAAGAAGTTTATTTGTAAGAAATACAATATTTGATTAATAAACATTTCTCCCAGCTCGCTGACTGCTTAGTAAGGTTGAGAAGGGATAAAATTAAAATGAATGAATATAGTGTAAAATATTCTAAACTAGAACCGAAAGATAGTAATATGTCTCTAGCGCCTACTACACATAGTATATTACAACATTCATCAAATTTACAAATTTCCAAAGATTGGCAGTTACCTGATAGGTTGAAACCTGGTAGGAAGCCAATAGTGAAGAATGAACTAAGTGAAGAAATAAAACTACATTGTCGTGGGTCTGGTACATCGCGTTCAAATTCAGACTGTTCTTCCACCTCTTCTACATCATCTTTGTCATCTAACTCGGATGATAATATGGCTAATATTAGTAGTAGCATCAGTAGTAGTGCAAATCATACTAGCAGTGGTAGTGGTATGATTAACGATAATTGTAATAACAATAACGCAATGACGGTGCATAATATAACGCATGCAGGTGCTAATAACGACATGGCGATGGGAGCAACAAGCCCGCAGAGTCCATGTGAAGGTAATAAAGTTGATTCTGTTGCGAGAAGAAGAAAGCAAAACAGAGATGCTCAGAGAGCTTATAGAGAAAGAAAAGCAAACAGAATTCAAGTATTAGAAAAAAATGTTAATTACTTGAAAAGTTTAGTAGCTGATTGGGAAAATAAATATAATAACTTGAAAATTAGTTATGATGAAAATAATATTAAGTTAACTAGTGCATTGGAACAAATTAGTTATTTAAAGGATTTAAACAACACTACAAGAAACACTACATCTGCAAGTAATACACCAATACTACCTACTGCATCCATAACGCAACCTATTAAAAAAATTGATGTATCATCAATTATTGATAGTAATGAAAATTGCGACACCGATAAGACCTATCTTAGAATTAAAAAACATATGACACCAATACCGTCAACAACATCATTTGCATCAACAACAATAACATCATCACTATCATCATCTAATACTAAAAGTAATCAATCAAAATTATTACAGCTTTTAGATCAAATACCTAGAAATAGTATATGATAAATTGTTTGTTAATCCATACATACACTTACATACAATACACAAATACATATTAAGTAATTATCATAATGATTAGTAACCATAGTGTAAGCGAGAAACTAAACCTATTGGGAAATTTACAAAAGAAAATTTTTTATCAAAGGTTGTAGTGCGGGGCTGTAAGGTGGGAAATACATCGGGTATTCGGTGTTAGCGGGTTGAATGCCAGTACTAATGATTTGACAAATTTTATGAAAAAAAGATGGGGCGAGCTGGGAATTGAACCCAGGGCCTCTCGCATGCTTGTGTAAGTGTTTACCCAAAGCGAGAATCATACCACTAGACCACACGCCCATATTATTATTAATTGTATATATGTATAGTTTCCTCTATAGTACTGTTAAATTATCACTGATTTCACGTGAGAAGCGGTTTTGTAAAGGCTTTAGATGGCGCTCTACGTCCGGAAACAGAACTCGTGGTAACATCTGGAAATACAAGAACTAAATGAGTTGATAACAAGTACACCTTATGATGCATGGTTGTTGAAGGGGTCCAATCACAAGGAATGGTATACTGTTTTTTCAAATTATGTTCTTTCTTGAAGAAAGAACCAAAGACCATTCTTCTACTAAGTAGAATACGTAATATATTGCTTCAGCAAGGACTTTTCTTTGCTTCTTTCTTAAAAAGAAAGAAGAATTACGGAGTGCCCGGTATGACCTGTACGTTCTCGACCAAAAATTTCTTGTATGCTCCCTTGTAGGAAGTTAGTAAGAATATACACGCATCAACGTAGATATATTTGAGGATATGGCTACATACTGCGGTATTTGTTAACAGTCGGTAGGTTGATATTCTCACTGCACAATATACTAGAGTCTTACCCATTAAGTGCATGTTCTCAGTGAGCACGCTGATTTCCAAACAGCCACAACCTCTGTGCATACACTAATATATGGAATTGCCTAGAAGATTGTCATAGAACGACAGCAATGGCATGCCAACTAAGCAAAGAGAAAACACAGGTCACATGTCCTGAAGAAGGTCATGAATGGATCGTACTTGTCTTAACTTCCAGTACACCACACATATCATAAAGTTTTGTTTGTTCATACCTGAAAATATATCGTACCAGAGGACTTCCTATTGCGCATTGGCATAAAAGGCAATGTCGTTGGTCCACTAGGTTTAATATATTACTGTTATACGTAGACAAACATTCGTTCACACAACCCATCCACCATGATCCTTTCATTTCTTCAATGGGTAGTGGGTATAGGAGCTTATCTCATCGAGATTTAAATTTTATGATAGGCAACATTTCTTCGGCGACACCGCTCAGTGACTCACTATAACACAAATAGTAACAATTTTTTTTTTCCGAAAGTAGATCCAGTAAAAGGGCGTATAACTAGAGGGTCGCCGGATAATCCATCCCATAGAGAAAGATTAGACCATAAGCTACTACCTGATTCATTATTTAGCTTATTACAGTATGGAATCTACTATAATTTCTATGGTCTACTCAAAAAAGATATGTTTGTAGACAGCGGAGGGTCCACGGAAAAATGTGCCAAATACAACGTTACACTGTGGCTACCGAGGTTATCGTGTTCATTAGTTCATGTAGTTCATGTCGAGTCATCGTCTCTAGACTGCTGGCCCTCTGTATGGGGGGACTAACCAAATTACTTTTCTAATGTCAGCTAAGCAGAAAAAAAATTCTGGATATAAATAGTGGAAGTACATCGTTCGTGGAATCTGAACGTTCGTTATATTACAGAAGACTCAACTAAACAATGATCAATCGAAAGCATGATACCAGTATTTCTGGTTCGAACAGCATATATTCTATTTCACCATCACAATTTTCACGGGAGGGTACGACTCAATATCATTACCCAGAGCAGCATACTCAAAAGGATAAAACTGAGGTAACAGAATCAGAACAGGTAAGGGAAAAAAAGAATGGGTTTGATGTAGAAGACGAAGATGACGATGAATATCCAGAAGGCGGGTTAAGAGCTTGGGTCGTCACTTTTGGCTGTTTCTGCGGGTTGGTTGCCTGTTATGGTCTCTTCAATCTGAGCGGTGTTATTGAAACATATATTGCCGAGAATCAACTTGCAAAAGAGTCCTCATCTACTGTGGGTTGGATTTTTTCTTTATTATTATTTACTTCTTATGCGTCTTGTATCTTTAGTGGTACTTATTTTGATCGGAATGGGTTTAAAGTATGTGTTGCATTTGGTGGTTTCTTACAAGTAGCTGGTTTAATTGCAACTGCTAATTCCACGAAAGTGTGGCATTTCATTCTGGCGTTCTCAATCTTGAGTGGTTTCGGAAATGGAATTATCCTGAGTCCTCTAATTAGTGCTCCAGCACATTATTTCAAAAGAAGGAGGGGTACTGCTACTGCATTCTCTACCCTTGGTGGTAGTATTGCTGGTGCCCTGTTCCCATTGATGTTGAGAAAAATGTTCGCTTTAAAATCCGATGGACGCCCTTATTTTGGTTTTGAATGGGGGATCAGAACATTAGCACTAATCGATTTGGTTTTAATAGCAATTTCTGTGATTCTGGTCAAAGAAAGACTACCTCATGTTGAAGCAGAAAGGCCAGAGAACGAAGCCCAGATCAAATACTTGTTTAGAATCTATTTCGTACACAGCTTTGATGCAAAGGCATTCCTTGACAAAAAATACTTTTTTTGTGTTCTTGGTACTGTTCTGGGTGAATTGTCTTTATGTTCAATTATCACATACTTCGCGTCATATGCAACTAGTCAAGGTGTTAGCCAGGCCGATGCTTACATGTTAGTGATGGTTATCAATCTAACGGGCATTCTGGGCAGATGGTTACCTGGTAGGTTAAGTGATTCGTTTGGTAGATTCAACGTTTCAATCACAACATTAGTCTGTCTGTCCATTGTAATGTTAGTCGGTTGGCTGCCATTCGCTAACAACTTAAGCTCTCTATACGTTATTGCTGCGCTGTATGGGTTTTTCTCAGCTAGTATATTCTCGTTGCTGCCCGTCTGTTGTGGACAAATCTCAAAAACCGAGGAATTTGGCAGACGTTATGCTACAATGTACTTCATTGTCGCATTTAGTACGCTGGTTGGTATTCCAATTGCAGGTGCAATAATTGGTGATAAGTCTAAATCCAGTTATCAACATTATATTATATATTGTGCTGTTACCAGTTTATTTAGTGCTGTCTGCTTCATTATCTCGAGATACTATGCGGTAGGACCGAAATGGAAAAGATTCTAAAAAGAAATAATATTTCACAGACATCAGCACAAGTCAAAATTTGAAGACGATAGCAAAAACAATACTGTCCAGGATATGTCCCTTCAAAATTGAGCAAACACCAAAAGTTTTCAGACATATACACTTCAAAATATTATGAAAAGTCTTATGCAGCATATACGTAACTAAATTACATACAACATACATATTAACAACATGCATACATCTATACACATTCATACATACTGTCAGGTAACCTGGCACCCACTAAAATGCATCTCACTGCACATTAATACTCGGACCTTTTTTTACAACACATCGCTCGTAATTTCCTAACACCACCGTCTAACTCTCAACTATTGCATATTTTATTCACTTATATCTTATCCTGTTATTCACTAATGCATTTTTTCATTATTTGTCCACCCAATTACGTAAAGAACATGAAAAGTTTCTTTTTTCTGAGATAGTTCCGCACAAAAATTATGCGTTTAAAGGAATTCCTACTTTGGGACATGTTTTCCTTCATATTTGGTTGCTTTTCATTTTCGATTCGGCTGAGATAATAATCAGAATACCATAGTAATGAATAAAACTAATTTGAATAATTGAATAAATGAATAATTGAATAACTGAATAATTGAATAATTGAATATTTAAAATTTTGAATAGTCTTTTTTTGGCGTATCGTATTGATTTGAGACATTATGGTGACAAGAATTATTGTCCTTTAGGGTGTGTTGCCTTTATTTGATTAAATTCAAAATCTAAATATATAAAGGTGTCAGTATTCTTCATAATTTATTGTAATCATTTCTTGTATCTTAATTATAATTTTATAATTAATAATAAAAGACATCAACAAACAATACAAATAAAATAGTTATTTTATAATGTCAACAATTACTTTAGGTCGTTATTTATTCGAAAGATTAAACCAAGTTAAGTGTAACACCGTTTTCGGTTTACCAGGTGATTTCAACTTAGTCTTATTAGACAAGTTATACGAAGTCAACGGTATGAGATGGGCTGGTGACTGTAATGAATTAAATGCTGCTTATGCTGCTGATGGTTATGCCAGAATTAAGGGTATGGCTTGTTTAATTACTACCTTCGGTGTCGGTGAATTATCTGCCTTAAATGGTATTGCCGGTTCCTTCGCTGAACATGTCGGTGTTTTACACGTTGTAGGTATGCCAAACACTGCTGCCCAAGCCAAGCAATTATTATTACATCATACTTTAGGTAACGGTGATTTCGATGCCTTCTTCAGAATGTCTTCTGAAATCTCTACTACTGCTGTTAAATTAAACGACATTGCTACTGCTCCAGCTCAAATTGATGCTTGTATTAGAACTACTTACGTCGCTCAAAAACCAGTTTACTTAGGTTTACCATCTAACTTAGTTGAATTACCAGTTGATGCTTCCTTATTAAACACACCAATTGATTTAGAATTAAAGCCAAACGATGCTGAAGCTGAAAAGGAAGTCTTAGAAGAAATCTTAGAATTAGTTAAGAACGCTAAGAACCCAATTATCTTATCAGATGCTTGTGCTTCTAGACATGATGTTAAGGCTGAAACCAAGAAGTTGATTGATATTACTCAATTCCCAGCCTTCACTACTCCAATGGGTAAGGGTTCTATTGATGAACGTCACCCAAGATACGGTGGTATTTACGTTGGTACCTTATCCACTGATGATGTTAAGAAATCTGTTGAATCTGCTGATTTAATCTTATCTGTTGGTGCTTTATTATCTGATTTCAACACCGGTACTTTCTCTTACTCTTACTCTACCAAGAACATTGTCGAATTCCATTCCGACTACACTAAGATTAAGAACGCTTCCTACAGAGGTGTCCAAATGAAGCCAGTCTTACAAAAATTATTAAAGGTCATTGGTGACGCTTCTAAGGCTTACAAACCAGTCCCAGTTCCACAAAGACAAGTTATTAACACTAACTTACCAGAATCTGAAGGTTTAAAGCAAGCTTTCTTATGGGAAAAGTTAGGTGATTTCTTACAAGAAGGTGATATTATTATCACTGAAACCGGTACCTCTGCTTTTGGTATTAACGGTACTTTATTCCCAAACAACGCTGTTGGTATTTCTCAAGTCTTATGGGGTTCTATTGGTTTCACTGGTGGTGCCGTTGTTGGTGCTTCTTTTGCCGCTGAAGAAATTGATCCAAAGAAGAGAGTTCATTTATTCATTGGTGATGGTTCTCTACAATTAACTGTTCAAGAAATCTCTGTCTTAATTAGATGGAACTTACATCCATACTTATTTGTCTTGAACAACAATGGTTACACCATTGAAAAGTTGATTCACGGTCCAACTGCTCAATACAATGAAATTCAATCTTGGGACCACCAAAAGTTATTACCAACCTTCGGTGCTACTGACTACGAATCCTTAAGAGTTTCCACTGTCGGTGAATGGAACAAATTAACTGAAAACAAGGAATTCCAAAAGAACTCCAAGATTAGATTAATTGAAATCATGTTACCAGTTATGGATGCTCCAGAATCTTTAGTTAAGCAAGGTCAATTAACTGCCCAAATTAATGCTAAGAACTAAGATGTTTAACTGATATACCTAATGTATTTGAAAAGTAAGATAGAATTATATAATATTATTACATAAGAGTAAAATAGTAATGAGTTTTTTACACGAACCAATTCTTTTATTAAGTATTTAATTTTTTTATTTATATTGAAATATTAGTTATTAGTCATTAGAAATGTCAAAATATGTTTGGGACAAAGAGTTATCATCTTATGAAATGATTTCTTATAGATCTTATTATTGATGTTGTTTTTTTGAAACTAACTATTACTCTTTGATTGTAGAGCTAAACATTAGTTGCTAATGAATAGTTATCATCTAAAGTTGGATCATTGTCAAGTCTATCAATAAACTCTTGAGGTACATCAATTTCGTCGGGAACTCTCCTATTACTTGGACAGACCGCTTTTCTGTATCTCATTAAAAGATTGCCCTTCTTTAGGTTAAATCTGGTGGTAATCTTTCGGTAGAATAAACCGCAAGCATTACAGATATTTTGACCGGATCCATAAGGGCCGGCCCTCCATTCTGGTGTCTTCTCGACACTCAAGCAATGGGGACATGGTTTTTTTATATATTCCTTCTGTTTTCTTACTCTCTTTTCCTTAAACTCTTTATTTTTCTTAAACTTAAAACCACACCTTACCTCTTTTGCTGACATCCTAAAAGACTTTGACTTCAGTCTTTCTGCAGCAATAGATTGTCCATTTGAATTAAATGGTGGTAATGTGGTACTTGGTAATCCTAATGGTGGCAACCTTCTGATTGTAGTTGGAGATTTGGCGAAGGAATCATTTAAAGGTAAGTAATCTAAGGTAGAAAGGTTCTGATGCAAGCTCACTTGTTTCAAAGTATCTGGCAATTGAAGATTTAATGGTGGGAGGGTTATTCTCATTGTATCTTCTTTGAAAATATGGTGCTGATTGTTGTGATTATCGGAATCTTTAGTATCAGAATTCAAGATAAATTCTAATAATTTTTCTGTGGTTATTGAAATATCTTGAACAATATCCTTTAATGACACCAACTGTCTTACAGTTTCTTCATTAATTTGTCCAGAATTATCTATCGAAGTATCTAGTAACACAGAAAACTTGGTGCTGAATAATTCTTTCAATTCAATTAAAGAAGTAATACCATTTTTTCCAAATGCCAGATTCATTAATTGTCCTTTCTTTTGTGCTGCGTCACAGTCGTTTAAAAGGGCATTTACTCGAATAGTACTTTTTAAGCTTGATGGGGGGGATGGGTATCTACTTAAGTGACCCATAGTTAATGTTTTGGATTGGAATAACCTCGAGTTAGGTTGGATTTCTTTGGTTTCCATTGGAGGCTTAAGCGAATGAAAAGCAGTCACGGTTGACATATTGGACACAATTGAAGTATATATTTCAACTTGACTAATAATAAATTATTAAATTATTCGACTATTCCTTGTCTAAACTGAAAAGGAATACAAAGTAAAAATGTGATTAGTGTATTATATATTTATACAACAAGCCAGGAGCTATTTTTAACTATTCTTACTTACGTAAAACTAAAAAGTTGCTATTAAGCAATTCTTAAGTAATTATAAACTATATTTTTCTGACGTAGTAGACCATCGTAGATAGATGGTTCCTAACACCCTTAATTTACCAATTTCTAACATAATAGACTTAGTAGTTGGCGAATAACGTAAGCAAGTGAATTTTGTGTAAGATGATTGAAAAAGGGTCTGTTAGACAATTTTGGTAAAATAATGACCAAATTTGGAAAAATTAATCTTAAATTAATATAAAAAGTGTTTCTCGTGATTATTATAACATACGTTTATAATATTTTCATGTTTATATCTAGTTTGTTATTCTTTTATTTTCTGGAATTTTATAAATTGCTCAAAAAACATTAATTCACTAAAAAAAAAAAATAAATAATCGTTCTTCCTATATAATGACAAAAATAGATTGTAGACATCTGTATGTTATTTATCCATTATGTATTCCACATTAGCTTTTGCTCTTTATCTACAAGATTACGCTTATTTTTATTCTCACCTTTAATTCCATATCCACGTAACATTTGTTGGAATTCAGTTGGTTCAGTGTCATCTATTTCTTGTTTCTTTTCTTTCTTTGCTTTCCCAATAATCAGTTCCTTGATTCTTCTGGCAATTTGTTCTTTTTTTGGAATTGAAACATCATCTCTCACAATACTCTGGAATTTTAGGGCATCAAATTTCATAGTAATATAGGTATTGCATAAATACCTTAAAGTCTTCTTGTTGCTTATAGGGTTGATAATAGCAGAAGATTGCCATTCCTGCACATCAAGAGGATGGAAAAAATTGGGAGTCTCAAAGTGTGGTCCAGAAGGATAGTATTTTTTTAATAGCTTTTTATTTACAAAATTTGTTTCAGACGAGTTCAATATCTTATTATTTGGTTTAGCAAAATCAGGTAGCGTTTGCGTTTGCGGATGATGTGATTGATGATGGACAACATTGATTTTAAACCCAATGATACTCCTATCAACACTCTTTATTAACTCTTTGTTCTTCTTTTCAACTTTGTCGATCAAAGACTTAAGCTCTTTCTCATCTTTAGCTGATGACAGGGGAATATCCTCGTAATACTCTGGTAATGGGTAGGCAATAACATTCATCACCGGATATTCTATTGACTTACCATTTGGCAATTTCAAAGTTTCTTTCTCTGTTTTCAACATTACCTTACATAATTGCCAATCTTTGTTTTGAAGTTGACTTTCGATATGATCCAGGATATTTCTGAACAGCATAAGTGACATCTTAAACTCCATTTTAGCAGTTTCAAACGCAATTTCACGTTCTTGTCTTTGGTGTGATATAATAAAATCTTTTTGACCATAGATTTCCTTTAACGTGTTTTCCCTTTCGATTAGCTTTTGCTCGAATGATTTATCATAGGCAGAATGGATCACATAATCAAGTTCATCTAATGGCAGATATTGAAAACCAAACATCTTAGATATATTATGATATGCCACAAAAATACCATCCATCACACCGATTCGGGCTTGCATCGAATACTTTATCAATGTAGATCTAATTAATTCAAAAAATTCTCTTTCCAAGGATTCAAATTGACCGTATACCTTGTCGATTTCATAGCCTGTAAAATTATTTTTCTTTTCGACATATGGTAAATCATGTCTAATTGATGTAACTGCTCTTGTTTTGAGATCAAAAATACCTGACCCAGGCAATTTTGGATCATATGCATCTAACTGTGACCTCAATATGAAATTGTCGATTTTAGAATAATGGTAATGCTCTTCTGGCTTCTCATTTGGTTTAAGAACTCGCTCAGTCAAAAAATCTTCTAATGAATGACCTAAAATCGACAAAACCATCTCCTTATCTAAACTTCTATCTGAATCAATTGACTTCACACCTCCTTCCTTTTTTCTGATAATAATGCTAGTAGGTAAATGGGCACCTCTAGTAAAATCACAATGTCTTTGAGGGAAATGTTTTGATATTGAAGAATTCATGATGTTAAGCTGTCTAAAATTTGATAATAAATAATGCAATTGCGACAATGCTGAGGTCATCGAGCTAGTTGAAGAAATATATTTTTTGTTGTGTGTTTTGGCAACTTTTAGTAGGGCACCATCCTTATGAGGTGTGATAAAAATAGGATTATCATCTTTCCCATCCTTACCAAATGCTTTGTGTTCTAGTAGATCTGACGTTATTACTTCTAACTTTGGGTCAAAATTATATATATTTGTTCTAGGATCTTTCAATTGATGTAATATTACAGGTTGATATAAGGCTCTATTTAACCCATCAACTAATTTTGGTGGTTTGCTATTACTGTGTAGTTTAACATCCAATAACTCATGCACTGTCGTAGTTGGATCTAGCAGAACTTTTAAAGTATTTTTGCCTTTATTCTTCATCAATTTATTCGTAACATATTTGTAGATCGTATTTCTGTCCCCAAATGGGTCTTTTGTTTGTTTTTTTCTTGTTGCACTATGTCTAACACATCGTTTGGTTATTACACTACTATTAGGATATTTCAGAAGACCTAGCATGTCTCTGTTCTTCAACACCCAATCTTTCTATCTGCTAACTGCAGTAAAATATCGAACATTTCCGTTTTTTATTGGCAACAGTTGACAAAGTGGAAAAGAAAACATTTTGGCATATTTCATTAATTTGAATTCGAAGAAATAAATTTAGAAATAGGCTTATTTCCATTATATAATTGTATAAAACTTATATTTGATGGAATTCAATTCCATGAGTAACTTTTTTTTCTTGATTTTCTTGAATTTTTTTATATCTGAAGTTCTGTCTTTAAATATATGAAAGAGAATCTCTATAATGTGATCTATGAGAATATACTGATGTATCCTAAGGAATACTTCGTTCATGACAATGTCATTGAAGTAGCATGTGTATCTTCTTCCGTCTCACCTAATATTTGATCATTAGAAGACGACGCATTATTCTCATGGAATATAGTTTCATTATTGTTATCATTATTATTTTTTTCGTTAGAGATGGTATCAGGATTGCTTTTATAACTTTGAGTGCTAACATCTTTTTCTGTCATTTCATGAGTTTCTGATTCAGTGATTCTCAACTGTTCGACATAATTCTCTAAATTCTTCCAATTTTCACTTCTCTGTAAATTTCTTTGTTCAGTTTCTTTAACACTTGATAAGTATAACGTATTACAATTCTCGTAAAGGACTGGATTTGTTTCTAAAAATATTTTTAATGCTTTGAATGCCATTGCGTGAATTGCCTTATTCCATGACCCAGAATTGATTGCTTGTTCAACAAGCATGTATGGATCAGATAAAGAATTTGGATTATTTGGATTACTAATATTGCTTGAATTATTAATATTATTTGGATTCAATTGAGAATTTATGATACTTGATGACATTGGCGAATCTAGTTCCAATTGTGAGGTCAACTCATATAATGCAGGGAAAATAATTGGCAAGATAACTTCGGCGTTTTCGATACAGAGATTTAAGAAATATTCATTATTCCAGTAACTCAGAACCTTCTCAGCGACCTGGAAATGTGAAGAGGAAATACATTTAGCTAACTGAACAAACAATGGTACCTCTACTTTAATGAATTCTAGTGGTTCAATTACTTCAAATATATCTTCGATTTCATTCAGGAACATAATTTCTTTTGTAGAATTAATCTTGGGCCAATAACGAAGCAAACCCATAACAACTTCTTCCGTTAACAATGGCTCCTTTTCCAAAAATTGGACAATACAATAAGCTAGCTGTGGGTGATATAATGACAAGCAGCGGACTTTATGCAATGGGATAAGAACCCTAACGAGGAAAATTTTGTGTTCTTCCTTTAATGGTAATGCAAACCCATTAATAATGGAACCTAAAATTTCCAATAATTCTGCAATACCATTGAACCTTTCAGTTTCATAAATAAATTGTAAGAAAATGTTATTAATAGAACGACGGATAAAACTTCTTAAACTTAAGAATTTACCATAAATTCTATGTAATGTCGTTTTCAAACAGTCTCTTTCTCTAATATCTTCACTATCGAATAACTCTAGCAGTCTTAAGATAAATTGCTGATCTATGTATTGCTTTGCTATTTGATGATTAAAATCTGGTGATTCAACAAATCTTAAGAAAAATTCGTATACTAGTTGCATATGAGGCCAAGCTAATTCGTTAACAGGTTCATCCTCATCTGGGTCATAAATATCTCCTATTGGATTGACAGGAGGAGGAATTGGCCTAAACAAGTTTGCTCTAAACATATTAACAATATGTGAATACATTTCATTTGTGTAATTGAATCTATTTGTAACAATAAATTCTATCAATTCCTGCAAAGTAAAGCGTTTAATCTCCTTTCCTTGGATATCGAAGCTCGGATCGTTAAAGTCGAACATCACATTACATTGGTCCACTTTAGCAATAAATAAATGTATCTTTTCTTCTGGGGCTACTTCATCAAAAGCAGGCAACTTGTTTATTTGAGTATACTTTGAAGGTTCAAACCTAGAGGAAGAATGACGTTGCGGAGTCCTAATCAAGTCTAAGTCATTATCGGTAGTACCTAGTTTAATTGGAGTAGGTAATTTCTCAAATGAATGAGACGATCTTGGAATGTCTATTGATGAATTTGGTGTAGTACTGCCATTAGTACTATTAGTATCTGTATTTGCTAAAATTGTTGGCGAGGTTGGTGATACAGCAGGAGTTGCACCAATAAAAGTAGGCTGTGAAGGAGAGGCGGAATCACTAGACGTATTGGCAACTGATGTCGAAGCAGTGGAATCAGTTGTAATTGTTACAATAGGAGCTATTGGCTGCTGCTGCTGCTGCTGCTTCTTTTGTTTTGATGACTCTCCTGATTTTGTTTGCTTAGTCGTATTATTACCACTATTACCGTTATTGTTATTACTGCTACCAGCCGAATTTGTCGAAGAAGTTGACGATGAAGTCGAAGAAGATCTCTTCAATTGCTTCTGCTTCTCACTTAACTTCTTGGAATTAGTTGAGCTCGATGAAGTACTGCCTGATCTTTCCTTTTCTCTTTCTTTATCCTTTTCCTTATCTCTCTTTTTAGAAGAAGACGATCCCGTAGTCTTCTTAATAAGCTTCTGTTTAAATCCACGCATCATCTTGAATCGATTGTATGATAATCCGTGCTCGTTATTTCCTAGAGACTCACTAAATCGATTCTTGAATAACTATATATATCTAAATCATATAATTATAAATATATATACAAACAGCAAACGTTCAAAATTTCTTTGTTTTTTCCCGAATGAAAAGTTTCATAGGGGCAAAGAACAAAAAGTGAACTGAGTTTAGAAATGAAACGATATGGTAGCTTATAAGTATATGCTAACTATTTATATGTGTGAATTATAGCTATGATTTATAGTAAAATATTTAAAGTTGTGCTTGCTGATGAGTATTTGGTAAGTATATCATTAGATATCCAGTGAAACCTTTACCATTAGGGTCTGCGTTACCCTTGGAATCGACTTCGCCTGCACCAAATTGAAATTCTAAATACGTCTTGAAGCCAAAGTATTCGTAAACATTTCTTGCTTCAGCACTAATTGCTTCAAGACATATGGCAACGTTCTCTTTGTCAGCTCTTCTTGTGTAATGGTTGAAGATAGCCCTAACCGAACCTCTTGTTTTGTTATCGGTTAGATCTCTACCGATGATGAACAAGTAGAAGAATTTCATACCTTGTGGGATAACACGTTTCTCAACCTCTGATATATCGTCGAAGAAAACTTTATTAAACTTAGGATCGTTAGTCTTTGGCATTGAAATAGGTTTGTTCGGTGGTACCCAAATAGCAACAGCGTTAAAATCGTTGGCTTCGACCACTTCAGCACCATGATCATAATAAAAAGCCGCTAAGTAGTGTTGGCATGCATTAATCCGTGCTTGTGACATTGGTTCTGACATTGGTAAGTTGAAGAACTTACGGGTTAAATAATCGTTGGCTGCCGAACCACGGAAAGCCCTGTAAAGGGTTCTGGCTGCTCTGTCCACATCATCTGTTCTTTGTAACGACATGTTGTGTACTTTGTTATTTTCTATTCTATACACTAATCAATACTACCTTGCAGTGTAAACCCTACATATATAACTCAGCCCATTCCTTAATCTGATTCGTCATTGACAATGAAAATTCAGAGGGTAACACCTTCTTTTCAAAAATTTTAAAATTTTCTAAAAAGTATAAATAGTCGATGGGTTTTGGTATTTGGTGCTTCTAGGCTTATTGATGAATAATTGTATTGTAGTCAGTGAACATGACATATATCATATGTGAAACAGGGTGTGTGATAAGATTGATGTAATTTAAATATATAATAGAAGTAGGAACAATCAGAGATGCAAGACGTATACAGGCGTAGCCGTTGGGCATTGAGATCATTTCTCTTTCATCACAGAAGAAGCTTTCTTAAACTTGTAATGCCCTTTGGCATATTTTATATATATACCTATATATATCTTCGCGTATTTAGATGATGATTTTGCACATTATGATTATAATGATTAAAACTTCAATTATATTCAGAACCGCTACTCTGATCTTTCGCGTTTCTCTTGACACTTCTTTCTATAAACAATAAATCATAGTTAAGTTATCATTACTTTCATTATAGCTAAGAATAGAAGTGAACCAGGTCAACACAGATGATTGTGGATTTGCAACAGTATACTGGGCCGGCTAGGAAACGGTTGAAAGTTGGAACCCCATCTTATGATGAGTTTGGACCAGGCAGTATCCTGAAATTGATTGTCCATAATTTCGTTACATACACTTATACTGAATTTAATTTATCACCTTCTCTGAACATGATTATTGGACCTAATGGGTCAGGTAAGTCAACGTTTGTTTGTGCTTTATGTCTTGGCTTAGCAGGAAAGACGGAATTTATTGGAAGAAGTAAAAGAGTTGATGACTTTATCAAGAATGGTTGTGAGTCTGGTAGTATTGAAATTTGGTTGAAAAGTAAATCCCACGCTAGTGGGATTGATAAGATTAAAAGAACTATGACTAAGAATAAGAAAAGATCAGATTATGAATTGAATGGCGAACAAGTTAGTGAATCTCAGATAATTAATCTTGTGCAATCGACTTATAATATTCAGTTGGATAACCTTTGCCAATTTCTTTCTCAAGAAAGAGCCGAGGAATTTACGTCCTTAAAGTCTGAAAGTTTGTTGATTGAAACGTTGAGATCGATAGATCCAACTCTCAATGAAACTTTGAAGCAACTGGCAGTGTACCAAGAGAAGCAAATCAGTGAAACCAATGAAATTGAAATAATTAACGATAAACTAAAGTCCCTACATTCTCAACGAGAAAAGTTAGCCGCAGCAGTGGAAGATTTAAATGCTCTGGAGAACAAAGTAGCAGAGATCACAGTTAACAGAAA